>JANAVB010039336.1:0-27948 GCA_029216955.1 Iris pallida | reverse complement strand
ACTTGGATGGTACCCCTATACTAGGTTGTTCATGTCTCTCCTCCAACTAGACACTAAACTGTTGGTGCCTAAACTTCTATAACACTTGAAATACTTCGTTCTAGCTACTCGGATACTCCTCTTATTCTGGTAGCTGGTGTAACTCCTACCTTAACACTTATTAATCACTCTATGGTTCTCATCTATATTTAATTATCAACAATCATATACAATACTTCCTAACCATACTCTAAACTATTAACACAATACTTAAGGACACAGACCAATTGTAAATCACCAAGCCATCACATACGAAGAACCTATAATGAAATGAGAATCTAGAAGGACCTGGACTAAAGAACCGAAAGTATCCTTACTCCTAAGATAATTGAGGCTGGAACAAAATCTATAACAATAGAAGCGAATGATAGAGATGACATGTTACGACCCTTATCAAGATACAATCTAATAATCATACGCGTCTGTCCAAAATCATGATACTCAGAGTCCTCGCCACGCCAGTAAGCAAGGCTGCGATAAACAGTAGATTCTATAACTGGGTATGCACCTCTATAATCATGTCATCTGGGATCCTTGCCACGCCGACTAGTATGGCTGCGAGAAATCCCAAATCTCATAACCAAGATATGTACATCCGAAGTCGGTCCCTACGTTTCTGCCACGCCGGCTAATATAGCTGCGATAAACTCCAGGTTCCATAACCAAGTAGACGTTTTATCTTTCCTGTTTTTTTCATAACATATGTTATCAAAAGATACCGTAACTCGGGCCATAAAATTTATCTCGATATGGCAATCAAAATCAATGATGATCCATCAAAATCAAATTCAATAACAAGGAGTAAGGGTGAACAGAAACAAGAGGAAATGATTTCAAATTGACCTTCAACCAAGATTCTCAAGGGTCATCCCAGGAATCTCTCAAAAGTCCTAAGCAAAAAGATCAATATGTCACATGATAAGATATCGTCAAGGAGGACAATTTATTTCGAAATGCAAGGAGAGTTGTCTTGATAATCAAAAGATTAGAATTTTCCTAATATGTGATTGAGTAACTCCTATCATAACCTAAACCTATATCCTAACAGCAGGCTCGTAATTAGCACTCTAAATCGAGTACCACTACGAAATTGTACTAGTTGCGACTCGACCTGCATGGGCCACCATAAAAACGTGTTACGACCCGCACCCTGTTTAGGGGCACGAGCACGTGGGTACGTCCAGCCTACGCCGCAGTATCGGCGGTAGAACGCTGTAAAGGTCATCTAGAATATATAGAATCTAAGACACAATAATATAACTTGTCATCTCCGTATGGAGGAATATAACACAACTCAATCACATAATTCTAAGAAAGATAAACACGATGATAAAGATAAAGATAAAGATGAGATAAATAGTCTGAAATAGCATCGAGCCACAATCAAGTTCAGAGACCAAGACATAAAACAATATCCCAAAATAAATACTACAAGTCTCAAAGTATCAAACTGAAATGTAATCAAGACAAATCTAGGTAAACTAGGTCACTACTGGCGATGCGTCCTCTACGAACACCGGGTCCACAGGCTGGTCGTGGTCGTAGGCTCCATCTATGCCAAACCCATAGTAGGTTGGGCAATCTGCATCTAAATCCTCTAAAAAACAACAAAGATTATCATGTCATGATGAGCAAGTACAAATGCCAATAGCAGTTCCATGTGAATTGACAAATACTATAAAAGACAATCATAAAAAATACAAGATGGAATATCAAGACTGAAAGTAAAAACGGTACAAGAGAACTGGATATCATGTCATGTGTGAGATATAAGATAAAAACTGGAATATAAATAAATGGAAAGTAATCTGCGGTATGATGTAAACATAAAATAAAGTGCCATGAGATATTAGAGCGTTATGTGATCGGCTTGGGTCAAGATCAGGCTGTTCCATTTGACCGGCTATGCACAGGTAGTAAATAGTATAGGGATCAGACCGGCCAAAATGGAAAGCTATGCACAAGTAGTATAAGTTCAGGCTACACCCTACGTGTGGTGAGGGTGGAGCTATGCGCAAGTAATAAACAAGTAAGGGTAATGATCACATAACCTCTAATAACTTCCCCATCCCCGAGTAGTATAATAAATCCAGACATGACAGGTCATGACACTGGATTCGAAGAGCAGGGGACCAGCCTACTCCCAAATCGATGTCTATACAAGTACAGGAAACAATATCGAACAATATACTCATATACCAGGTAAACCAGGAATGACATCTCATGACGAGATTCACGTATACTAGTTCGTGTATCCTTGTGTCGAGAATCAAGTATAACACTACAACTGAATTGAATATAGTAGATATCAAAACAATAAAAACTATCAGAGAATGTACTGGCCTGTCGTCCTGAGCTGAAAATCGAAACTACAACCCACTCAATGAGCCACGAACGGTCAACTCGCACAACTGTCTCCTAATGCTGAAACAAACATTACCAACATTCTCAGAATGGTCAAATTAGCTAGAAACACCTACCCATAAGTCCAATTCTGGACACAGGGGCAAAACGGTAATTTCGGGTTAAAATGGTGTTCGTCGTTGGACCCACTTTGCACCGAAAAAACGTGCCAGAATTTACGATCTCTAAAGTCATCAAACTATATGTCTATAGGTCCGGTTTGACGAGACGAACCCAACGGTATGTCCAATTTTGGATTCCGGTGGGCTGTGCACAAAATCACCCGTTGAGTGGGATTATGGGCCCGCCAAAATGGCGTCCCGATCAACGGTCTCAGAATCGGACCAAACTTTGCATACAGGACCAGAAAAATATTTCGAGTCCAATGGCGCAAGTTTCGTCGCGATTTGATGAGTGTGCACAAAGTAATTGACAAATATGCAAAGGCTGATACGGAGAATTTTTTACGAATACGCATCAAATTCGTCGCGCACACGACCAATTTGAATTCCGTCAAAGCCCACACGACCACGAAGTCGATACGCACCTTTCGATGCTTTCGGTTCGTGACCATGTCGCCCGGATTGACGGGACGGACGGCGTATCGGGACAATTTTTCTAAAAATCCTCTTTTGAAAATCAGTTTTTTTCTCCAACTTCACAAACCAATAACTTTCTGTACAGTGTATGAAATTTAATTCTACAAAAAGGTTTTAAAGCCCTATAGGTTGTCTACAAGTCTCTTCAAACCGATTTTGAAAACTCACAACACACTGGTTGCAAATCGGCCACAAAGTTGGGGTTTCGGGACAGTTTCTAAACCCAGAAAATCGAGTTTTTTCTCGATTTTGGAACTCGTTTTTCGTCGCACATGGTGCAAATCGGATAAACTATTTGAAGAGAAATAAAGGGGTATATATTGGGATCATACCTGACCAAGTGGTTCGCAAAACGACGGAACGAGGAAGGAGAAATCTATTTCGAAGTTGGCCCTTCGCTGATAGTTTCCGCGCGGGTGGGATGCTCGTTGCACGTTTCCCGGCGATGGACGGCCACGAGTTGGTCGACGGCGAAGTTGGGGTGCACGTTGGGTTGGAGGTGACTGTAATGCCCCGCTCCGCATCGTGCATTACGATGAGTCGTTGACTCGAAGAGTTGCGTTGACCCGATAAGGTATCGATGCGAATCGATGCAAGTGTTGCGTTGGCCAAAGGTAAGCTTTGAGTCGGTTGGAATCTATGAATCGATCGATGCAAAGAGTAAGTCCCGCTTGAGCAAGTGCTGATTTTAGTTGATCTGGTGTGCAGGCTATGCTTCTACGCTGGACGATAAGAGGTCGGCATTTTGCCTTATGCAATGAAGTGTCCGCGAAACCAAATTGAGGCCCTGCAACGAATTGCGGCATGGGCGCGATAGGCCAAATCAACCAAGTAGTTCAAAGGAATGGCTAAGTCCGGGAGTTAGCTATGCGATCGAGTTATGGAAGCGAGACGCTTCAACTCAGCAAAACGGCAAGGCGTATCGGCTTAAGGTGGGCGGGTTCTTGACTCTCTCTCCCTATTCCTTCACGTCTAATAAATATGTTATGGTTTGCATAATATGTTATCGAGTTAGCGAGCGTGGCTCGACGAGTAAGTGTCTAAGTATGTGCTGAACACTAAGATAGAACATTGAACAATCGAACAATTGAAGCGACGTGCATCAAGTGCACGAGTCGCGGTAGGGCATGATGGTAGAACATTGAAAGACAATATCGAGATGTGCATCATGTGCACGGCTCCGAGAACATTGAACTCTAGGCGTAGAATATTGATTATGGTGCTGAGCGTGCCTTTGTGCACTTAAGCTACGAAAGGAATAAGTAAATACGGAAGTAGGCTATGCGAATAACATTATGAACGGGACGCGTGATTATGAGTACGAGACGACTAAGCCGTTGGGCATCGTGCATCAATATGGATGTGTTGGGGCATAACGCCGACGGAGCTCCCCATGCGAATGTGGATTATGTTTATGGCACGGGAAACCGTTTATGGCACGGGAACCGTTTATGTGCGACACTATGTTTATGGAATACGAGATCGGTTAGTATGCTATGGATTATATGATAGGAACGTATTGCATGGTCAATGGACTCGGATTGCCCGTGCACGGGTGCGGCTTCCCTCTAACGGTTGCGCCGGGGCGCCGGACCGTTCGGCCTAGGAGGGAATTATGTGTGGTATTTATGGTGCACAACATTCGGACGGATTGCGACCGTCCAGTACTGTGATAAGCTATGATATCCGTAAGTTTGGGATCCTTCGGATACTGGGCTAGCAACCCGTATCGAAGCGATTGTAGGCTTACACATAAGAGATGCCAAGTCCATTACGGTACGAAACACCGTGACCTTCATATAGTTAGGGCCGGTGGGCTGAGATGAGAGCTGGGTGCAGGCACAGGGCCTGCCACCCATTATGCATATGTTTACGTTTATGATTGGTCGGTTTCGCGAATCGTATGTTTGCTTATGCTAAGTTCTAACCACTGCAGGCCAAGGGAAACGGGACGAGATGAGCACGAATACTATGTTTATGTTTCAGATTATGTCTAACTGTATCTGCTGCAGGAATACGGTGTGGGACACATTTAAGTTATGTGCTATGTTAAGTATTGCCATAAAATTGATCCTAAGGCTAAATAGAAAGACCACAAAGTAATATGCATGTTTCACTAAATGAATAAGTGTTTGGTTTGGGTGCGAGCGGGTCTTGATCAGTGCGAAGCGAGGACGAAAGCACTAAACCCCCACTAGTTTATGTGCAGGTTCAGGTTATGATCAGCTCGGGGCGGAGCTTGGCTTGGACGTGCCGAGGCATGGTGTCCTTGGCGTTCAAGAGGAGCTTCCGCATATGCGTTCGGACTTGCGACATGGAGATGTTCGGCCGAAGACTACTTGGTGGCTATAAAGAGGCATGATGTATGGAACAATGTAATCCTTTGTGAGCTAGAGAGATTATGAGCGTTGTAGCCAATTGGCATTTTATGTTGGGCTATTCAGAGCCTTTGTAATCGTCAGTTCAATATTAATAAAAGAGATTCTTATGCTTCACTTGTTTTCTTCCGCTGCTTATGTTATCGATTTGAGATAGTTCTATGTGAACCTGTTATCTTGCCTTGCACGAGCGCAACTCCAGGCTTGTACGCATCACGCCCCACGATGCGATGATTCGGGTAAACTAGCGAGGACGAGTTCCCGGGTCGGGGGCGTGACAAGTGGTATCAGAGCGGTTCCATCCTTTGGACCGTGCGTGAATCTCTTTGACCCTCAAGTTGCTTCGCTATCGAATTCAGTTGACTCTAAGTTGTTTCCGCAACCGCATGGCTCATGGATCTGCTCGACGCTACATTGGATGTTCCATACAATAAGTCTATATTAAGTTCGTACTCTGCCACAAGTATGTCGTGACTATCACGTTATCTCCGGGTGCCGTCGGAGAGTGTTGGTTGCACGAAGTGCAACGAGTTATGGAATGCTGGTCGCACGAAGTGCAACGAATATGGTGATGTTGGTTGCATGAAGTGCAACGATATGTATGGTCGGTCGCACGAAGTGCGAGGAGCTATGTGTTATCGGTCGCACGAAGTACGAGGCGTTATGTGTTATCGGTCGCACTGGGTGCGAGAAGATATGTTGTTGTTGGTTGCACGAAGTGCAACGGGTCGATATGTGAGACAATGCGTATTATGTGGCTATGCGAAGGATTACGTGTTGTCGGTTGCACGGAGTGCAGCAAGTCGTGGATCGTTCGTTGCATTGGTACAACGAGTCGATACGGTAT
Organism: Iris pallida; assembly: GCA_029216955.1. Lineage (NCBI taxonomy): Eukaryota > Viridiplantae > Streptophyta > Magnoliopsida > Asparagales > Iridaceae > Iris > Iris pallida. Next base: position 21,682 of record JANAVB010039336.1, on the reverse strand, counting down.
GATGTGCGTGTTGTATGGCTATGCAGATGGATAGCGATATATTGTGCGAGATTTAGTAAAGTCCTTAAGTATCGAGACTAAGTTGTTGCACGAGCTGCAACGCGCGGGATTCGAAGATCGCGGATGCGATTGTACGAGTTGAGTTGGTCGCGGAGTCAAGTTGTATAGGCGAACGTTTATGTTGGTCGTATGTCGCGTTGAGCTTTGAATAAGCGAATGTTGCGGGTGTGATCGAGATGATCGCCATGGTCCGGTTAGATCGAATGTATGTCAAACTTGAGCTGACGTTAGAGCTGGGATCAGAAGGATCACCATACGGGACGGTTAAGTTGAGATAGAAGTCGGGCCTATGCGAAGTGTGATGTCGAGTAATGACTCGATTTCGAGTGGTATATGCAATACCAATTATGCGAGCAAGTATAGCGAAGTATTATGTCGATAACGATAGGCTCGACCCTGAGTGGTATATGGAATACCACTTAGCGATAGCGATGTTAAGCTGGTTGGGGACTTACGATAGGTTACGTCGAGACAATTATGTTGATACGATATGTTGTCCTCAGCGGACGGAGTAGTGCCGAGACTTGAGTGGGAATGACTTAGTAGAAGTCGATATAAGTATGCTTTGGTGAATTAGTTAAATGAGTATGCGTGAAGTCTGCCTACGGAGGATACGTCGGACGAGGATTCGCTAAGTATAAGTCGAACGATAGGCCGAGCATATGCGAATGGATGTTACGTTGAGGAAATGGTCGACCCGGTCGAACTTATGTTGAGTTAGTACGGAGACTTCTTCGGAATATGTTGAGTAAGTACGGAGAAATTGTACGAACGAATTTTGGTTAACGCGATGGATCGGTAGCACGATTGGAAGTGCGAGTTAGGATATGAGAATGGATATGTGAAATTAAAAATTGTGTCGTGATGATGTTAAGTAGTTACAACCGAATGGATCTTGATAAGTGCGAGACTTGATTCGTATTCGAGTTCGGATAATGGCAATGATTGCAACGGGTTTGAGCTTATGAGAAGGAAGATGTTCAAGTTATGCATATCGACGATGGTATTGAGGCTATCAAAGACGATATGCAATAACTCGGGGATACTCTGATCGAATGAACGAAAATTATGTTGAGCATTGTTGTTGGACGAATAGATGCAAGTTAAGTTGAAGGTAGTTGGATGATGGCGGTAGGAATGCTTCGAGACATTGAGAGTGGATGTATGTTACTTGAAAGAAAACGAAAGTGTCTGGATTGCTTCGCGGATCACCACTATGTTGACATTCTTGTCTTGAGCGAGCGCAACACCACCGCCTCGCACATGCGTTACGTCAAATTAGAACGATCATTCCGCGTGAGCGCTGGTATGGTGATTCATCCAGTGGGGATGATCGAACTTGCAAGGCGTGGCAATTTGGATATGGATTTGTGGTTTGATGCGAAGATGGAATTGAGGATTGTGCGATATCAGTTGTGCGGGGGTAGACAAATTATGGATTGGTATGTCGGATTGGGTAAAAGTCGAATAGGAAATGTCAGGAATTGATTTGGCTCCGCAATAGGATATAGCATGGTTCGTTGTAACTGTCCCTCGTTGATGATCTTCAATTATCGAGCGTAGTTTCGGGGCAGATGACCCTAGAAGACTTAACCGCCAAATCAAGTGAATGTGGGAAACCATAGGACGACCCTAATGAAGTCGCGTAAGAAGGATAAGGAATGAGGTAGTGCATGTTGAGGATAAGTCTAAGCGAGCGAGTATCGTGTCTCGAAAGTTAGCGAGTACTAGAATCGATATGATCAAGAAAAGTTATGTTGGATTGAGTAGATGTTGGGGAACGTGCTTAGCATAGTGACGCGGTAAGGCGATTGCAAGAGTTCTGCAATGCGTGAGAGTAACGGATAGTAGAACGACCCTAAGAGTGTGTCGTAGATCGTTGAGTAACGATTAGGCTACATACGTGTTGGGCGCACGATCGATGTTACGAAACGAACTAGTCGGGATGGAGTGAGAATTGAGTAAAGGATTCGTACTCGGTCGAGAATCGGGACGAGCGTATCGTAAGAGACCTTGGGTCAGAAAGATTGTTGCCTTTGAGCATCGTAGACTCATTGACCTCTTGTGTCGGGAGAGCACGAGCATGATGTCTGGATAAGTTACCTAGCGGGGGTAGCCCCAGACGCAATGCGTGGATAGAGCGAGAGAACGTGAATCATATATGGATAGTTGTGTTCGAGACTTAGTACGGATTGTAGGCAAAGGAAATTGTGACATGTTGACATAGTCCATGTTGTTAAGGCTAATGTTATGAATGATTGGATGAAAGAATTTGAGTTATGTGAGAGATAGGAAACGGTTGGGCGAATAGGCGTTGCGGGAGCTCGTTGCGATCGGATGCGCAATGACTTATACAATGCATGCGTTAGGTGGCCGGCGAGAAACTTACGAGATCGAAGTTACGGTCTGAATCAAGTTATGTGCAAAGATGTTTGGAAGACGATCGCATGTTATGGGATACTGTATACGAAGAGTATTTGGGAATAGGCGCTAAGATAAGACTAAGTCGAGTACGGACTGATTGGTGCTTGAAGTTGAGATTGTAAGTTGTCCCGATATCCTACAACTGAGCTTGGCTGAAATGCATATATTGGTGGGACGCCTAAAATATGTGTATGATCCAGACTGAGTTGTATGATTCAACGATAGTAGCACGAGATCGTGAAGCGATCTATGCGAGACACTTGGGTTAAGTGTTAGTTTCGGTTCGAGGACGAACCTGATTTTGAGTGGTATATTATGTAATACCCCGCTCCGCATCGGTGCATTACGATGAGTCGTTGACTCGAAGAGTTGCGTTGACCCGATAAGGTATCGATGCGAATCGATGCAAGTGTTACGTTGGCCAAAGGTAAGCTTTGAGTCGGTTGGAATCTATGAATCGAATCGATGCAAAGAGTAAGTCCCGCTTGAGCAAGTGCTGATTTTAGTTGATCTGGTGTGCAGGCTATGCTTCTACGCTGGACGATAAGAGGTCGACATTTTGCCTTATGCAATGAAGTGTCCGCGAAACCAAATCGAGGCCCTGCAACGAATTGTGGCATGGGCGCGATAGGCCAAATCAACCGAGTAGTTCAAAGGAATGGCTAAGTCCGGGAGTTAGCTATGCGATCGAGTTATGGAAGCGAGACGCTTCAACTCAGCGAAATGGCAAGGCGTATCGGCTTAAGGTGGGCGGGTTCTTGACTCTCTCTCCCTATTCCTTCACGTCTAATAAAATATGTTATGGTTTGCATAATATGTTATCGAGTTAGCGAGCGTGGCTCGACGAGTAAGTGTCTAAGTATGTGCTGAACACTAAGATAGAACATTGAACAATCGAACAATTGAAGCGACGTGCATCAAGTGCAAGAGTCGCGGTAGGGCATGATGGTAGAACATTGAAAGACAATATCGAGATGTGCATCATGTGTACGGCTCCGAGAACATTGAACTCTAGGCGTAGAACATTGATTATGGTGCTGAGCGTGCCTTTGTGCACTTAAGCTACGAAAGGAATAAGTAAATACGGAAGTAGGCTATGCGAATAACATTATGAACGGGACGCGTGATTATGAGTACGAGACGACTAAGCCGTTGGGCGTCGTGCATCAATATGGATGTGTTGGGGTATAACGCCGACGGAGCTCCCCATACGAATGGTGGATTATGTTTATGGCACGAGAAACCGTTTATGGCACGGGAAACCGTTTATGTGCGACACTATGTTTATGGAATACGAGATCGGTTAGTATGCTATGGATTGTATGATATGGAACGTATTGCATGGTCAATGGACTCGGATTGCCCGTGCACGGGTGCGGCTTCCCTCGAACGGTTACGCCGGGGCGCCGGGACCGTTCGGCCTAGGAGGGAATTATGTGTGGTATTTATGGTGCACACATTCGGACGGATTGCGACCGTCCAGTGCTGTGATAAGCTATAATATCCGTAAGTTTGGGATCCTTCGGATACTGGGCTAGCAACCCGTATCGAAGCGATTGTAGGCTTACACATAAGAGATGCCAAGTCCATTACGGTGCGAAACACCGTGACCTTCATATAGTTAGGGCCGGTGGGCTGAGATGAGAGCTGGGTGCAGGCGCAGGGCCTGCCACCCATTATGCATATGTTTACGTTTATGATTGGTCGGTTTCGCGAATCGTATGTTTGCTTATGCTAAGTTCTAACCACTGCAGGCTAAGGGAAACGGGACGAGATGAGCACGAATACTATGTTATGTTTCAGATTATGTCTAACTGTATCTGCTGCAGGAACACGGTGTGGGACACATTTAAGTTATGTGCTATGTTTAAGTATTGCCATGAAATTGATCCAAAGGCTAAATAGAAAGACCACAAAGTAAGATGCATGTTTCACTAAATGAATAAGTGTTTGGTTTGGGTGCGAGCGGGTCTTGATCAGTGCGAAGCGAGGACGAAAGCACTAAACCCCCACTAGTTTATGTGCAGGTTCAGGTTATGATCAGCTCGGGGCGGAGCTTGGCTTGGACGTGCCGAGGCATGGTGTCCTTGGCGTTCAAGAGGAGCTTCCGCATATGCGTTCGGACTTGCGACATGGAGATGTTCGGCCGAAGACTACTTGGTGGCTATAAAGAGGCATGATGTATGGAACAATGTAATCCTTTGTGAGCTAGAGAGATTATGAGCGTTGTAGCCAATTGGCATTTTATGTTGGGCTATTCAGAGCCTTTGTAACCTTCAGTTCAATATTAATAAAAGAGATTCTTATGCTTCACTTGTTTTCTTCCGCTGCTTATGTTATCGATTTGAGATAGTTCTATGTGAACCTGTTATCTTGCCTTGCACGAGCGCAACTCCAGGCTCGTGCGGCATCACGCCCCAGCGATGACGATGATTCGGGTAAAATCTAGCGAGGACGAGCGATTTCCCGGGTCGGGGCGTGACAGTGACGGCTAGGGTTTGGTTTTTCTCAAAATTCTCCTCTCTCTCTCTCTCTCTCTCTAAAAATATATGTGTATAATTATATACATACGGGTTAAAGGGAACCATGGGGGCCGCTCGGGTTTAAACATGGAAGGGGGGGTTTGTTAGCAGCTACTGCTGCTGCTTGTTCTTTTTGTGTGCGTGTGTGTTTTTGTGTTTTGTTGTTTGTTTTTTTTTTCTTTTTTTTTTTCTTTCTTTCTTTCTTTACCTATTATATATATAAATATATATATATATATATATATATATATATATATATATATATATATATATATAGACATATATATACACACATACATATATACATACATACATGCACACCTACATATATTTATACACATATACGTATATTTATTTATATAAAATAAGCACATAACATTTACCCATTAATATATATATATATATATATATATATATATATATATATATATATATATATATATACATACATACATGCACACCTACATATATTTATACACATATACGTATATTTATTTATATAAAATAAGCACATAACATTTACCCATTAATATATATATATATATATATATATATATATATATATATATATATATATATATATATATATACATACATACATGCACACCTACATATATTTATACACATATACGTATACTTATTTATATAAATAAGCACATAACATTTACCCATTAATATATATATATATATATATATATATATATATATATATATATATATATATATATATATATATATATATATATATCATAAATGAAATATTACCTAATATATATAAATATAATCAGAATTTATTTATAAACAAACTAAATATTTTAATTTTTTATATATATTAAATATATTAAACTTTTATAAATAAAAACTCTATCAGTAAAATACTTATTTAAATAATAATATAAAAACACTAACAAAAATATTTAACAAAATATTAAAAAATAAAATAATATAAATGACCATATTAGCCTTATTTAGAAAAAGTGGGGGTGACACCGCCAAAGCTTAAGTACAAATACTACTGATGCCAGTTCCAAGTCGTGGGTCGGGTAATTCTTCTCATGATCACGAAGTTGACGTTATGCATAAGATATTACCTTCCCATGCTGCATCAAGACACACCCCAATCCTCTGCCTGAAGCGTCGCAATAAACTGTGAATCCTCCGGTCCCATCTGGAAGTGCGAGAATGGGAGCCATTACCAAATCTCGTTTCAACTTCTCAAATGATTCCTGGCACTCTGCTGTCCAAGCAAACTGCACATCCTTGCGGGTCAACTGGGTCATCGGCGCTGAAATTCTCGCAAAATCTGAAACGAATCACCGATAGTAGCCGGCTAATCCAAAGAAGCTGCAAACCTCTGCCACTGAGCTAGGTACTGGCCATGTCTCGATAGCCACAATCTTCTGGGGATCCACTTCCACTCCTCCTCGGGTAATGATGTGACCCAAGTACGAAATGTGATCGAGCCAGAACTCGCATCTACTGAACTTGGCGTACAACTGGTGCTCTCTAAGCGTCTGAAGGACGGTTCTGAGATGCTGCGCATGCTCTGCTTCGCTCTTGCTGTAGACCAGGATATCATCTAGGAACACGATCACGAACTGATCCAAGTAAGGCATGAAAATTCGATTCATGAGGTCCATGAATACGGCCGGCGCATTGGTCGCTCCAAAGGGCATAACAAGGAACTCCCAATGCTCATACCTCGATCTAAACGCTGTCTTCGGGATGTCCTGCTCTCTGACTCTGATCTGGTGGTATCCTGACCGCAAGTCTATCTTCGAGAACACTGAAGCCCCTTTGAGTTGATCAAACAAGTCATCTATCCTCGGGAGAGGGTATCTGTTCTTGATTGTCACTGAGTTCAAGGTACGATAATCTACACATAACCTGGACGTACCATCATTTTTTTTACAAGAAGCATCGGGGCTCCCCAAGGCGATCCACTTGCACGGATGAATCCCTTGGTCCTGAGTTCTTCAATCATCTTGTACAAAATCTCCAACTCTGAAGGCGCCATCCTGTAGACTCGCTCTGATACTGGTGCTGTCCCGGGGATCAAGTCTATAGTGAACTCAATCTCCCGCTCTGGCGGCATCCCTGGAAGTTCCTCTGGGAAGACATCTGGAAACTCTTCAACTATCCGGGGTAACTGTACCGCTGCTACTGCCATCCGCAATACTGGAGAAGATGATCCAACTGCGCCTCTGGAAAATGAGAACTCTGGCTCGCCTAGAATGCTGAAAACAACCCTGCCAATGTGGCAGTCTATCCTAGCATACTGGTTCCTCAACCAATCAATGTCTAAGACTACTTCAAAGTCTGTCATAGGGAACTCTATGAATCTAGCAGGGAACTCTCTACCACTAACTACGATCCGACACGAGGAAAACACTCGATCTACTCCCACAAGACCATTACCAGTAAGTATATTGAGCCTTACTGATAATGACTCGGGCTCCAATCCTATCCGTGTCGCGAATCGTGCAGACATGAATGAATGTGATGCACCAGAATCAAATAATACCGATGCTGGAGAGGAGTTGACGAGAATAGTACCTGCCACTACCTCACCTGGTGCAACTTCTTTTTCTATAGCCATCATCATTGCCTGACCTTGTCCTCTGGCTGCGGGTCCCCTCTGCTGGAAACCTCTCTGCCTACTCTGCACTTGGGCTTGGGTATACTGCTGCTGGTTCTGCTGATGAAACGCCTGGGCCTGAGGCAACAATGGCCTCGGGTACTGCTGCTGCTGCATAGGTACTGGTCCCCTAACCGATGTACTGGTTAGGTTAGAAGAGGACGAACTACCCCTATTTGGACAGGCTCCTATCTTGTGATTTGCCGCTCCACAAGCCAGGCACAATCCCTGCGTCCTGCGACAATCTGCCACCACGTGCCCCGGCTTCCAGCAATGAGAACATTCCATCACGGAAGTCTGCTTCTGCTTCTGCTGCTGTGGGTACGTCAGGGTAGGATGTTGAACCGACGTCACTGAGGCCGCCCGCCTCGGACTTCCAATGGTCAAACCCCTAGCTGCCGGGGCTGGAGCTGATGATTGGTGCATCTGATTGTGGGATCGCTTCCTACCTCCGGTCCTATCCACGATCCTCTAGGAGGTGTACCCATGCCTCCTAGCTGCTCTCAATACTGCATCGAACGTCTGGTGCTCGAACTGCTCAACTGCCAACAAGATCTCCAAATGCAGTCCCTGCTAGAACTGCTGGGCCCTATCAAACTCGGTCGCCACCAAGGTGGGGGCAAACCTACTGAGTCTAGAAAACTCAGATGCATAACCGTCGACCGTTCTGCCTCCTTGCTTCAAGTTGGTAAATCTTGTCTGTAGGTCGTACCGAGCTACAGCATCAAAATACTTCGTCTGGAATCTTTCTCTAAACACCGCCCAAGTGACCGGCGCCGCTAATCCCACGGCCTGTGCCGCCCACCAACTGCGAGCTAAGTCCAGCAATTGTAGGCGTACCACCGCCACCTTCTTATTCTCAGGTGTCCTAGCTGCTTCCAGAATCACCTCGGTATCCTGAAGCCAAGCGTCCGCGGCAATCGCATCTTCGCTGCCGTCGAAGAATGGAGGGTTCAAGCGCTTGAAGCTGTTGGCCGTGCTGTTCCCTGGATGACCGCCTTTGGTCAAAGCATCTGCCACTACCTGGTGCAAGGCGTCTCCTCTTCGATCCTGGGAAGCTATCAAGGTCCTGATGAGACCTGCCAAGGTGCCATCGTCAGGCTCGGCGGACTGGATGGGCTGGATTGGTGGTTCTCCTCCGGTAGGTACAACTCTGGAGGCTACTCCAGAATGCTGGGCTTGATCTCCAAGTTACGGCTGGTCCACGGGAAGTGCTCCACCTTGCTGATCGGCGGGGTCAGGTACAGTGCCGCTGAAGAAGACGACACAGGAAAACAATAAGGAAGGACCAGGACAGATCAACGATACAAGCACATGATCAGGGCAAGAATCCAGCGATTCAGAGGATATGAACGGAGATCAAGGACGAGTACTAATTGAGACATCTATTTGGTAAACCCTCACATTCTTGAATGCCAAGACCTGCATGGGCCACCACTTAAACCATGTGACGCCCCAGAACCAGAATACTGGAGAGCGGGGGCGTACATAGCCAGCTGCGTATATTGAAATTGAATCCACCTCGCTATACGGTCACGGCTGTCTAGATATGAGGGTTTACTACAAGCCAACAGTCTCTTACGGTCAAGCCTATTGTCTCAATCTCAAGCAAGTAATATAGTTTACAAGATGTTAGACCACCAAATATACAATAAAAGGCATCCCAAATATTACATATTCGGCTGATCATGAAGCTAGTCATACAAAATACGAGGACTAGCAAGAGTTAAGTCATACATGATCAACCCTAGGATTTGTTAATCATGTTTATAGCCCGTATGCAGACAGTAAGTAAATATGCATCGAGCTAACAGGTGCTCGTCGGCTAAACGCCTCAAAAGAATAATTTTACAACGTAGTGAGCGAAGCAAAATGGAAAACCCACTCGTAACCCGGGTTCCTTCTAGTCGCCACCATTGGGCTGGATGTTCGGTAGATCCTCGGGTGCTGCTCCGAAATCTGGCCACACAAAACCAGCTGGGTCAAACCCCAGAAAAAGCAAGTGCCACAAGGAGGCCACGAAATAAGAACAAAAGCCAGCATATCAGAACATAAGAAAATGGAAGAAAAGTACAAGTAATATAGAGTACATCAGGACAATAAACGACTAGGGACGTGGAACCATTCCGGGAGCCAGGTTACAACCCATAAACCAAATAAGGACCGGGGTTATAACCCTTCGCCTGAATAGCACTTTATCTCTACCCATTTATTGTTAAAGATAAGTAAATCAACCATGTTCAGGGGTACCAGGTACAGGGACTAGACGAGACTTAGACAAGTCTGGACACCATCCATTCACAAGCGGCCAAGCAAATACTACGGCTTACTACTTAACTAACTAGGGTTATCACAAGCCTAGTTACTAGCAAGATGCAGATGAGAAATTCCCAGTCCCAAGCCCTGCAGACTATCCAGTTATCCATCCGCGGGTTGAGAGTATGGTTGGGTACATCACCCAGGGGATGATATACCCTTAGGTGACTTAGAGGGTGCAACACATGACAGTGTGCTGGAAATGTGCCCTACTCGTCGGCAGGCTACAAGTCCGTTTAAAGCGCCCAGATAACGAGATCGCCTGTGACTGGAAATTCTCCATGAACTATAGTTTGATCTAGTCATTAGCCTAATCCATATTCAGTGTGAATCCCTGACCGTGGTAACCAGGGAGTCACGTCCTAGACATGATGCGAGACAAGACAAGTGGATTGCACAAGGCAGCAAGAATGAACACCCACGGCGTCAGAGTTGATTATACGAGTCAAGTTAGCCATCGCAACAGCATCAAGTCAAGTTACAAGTTACAGGTTTACAAGTTACAAGTCAGGAGTGCGTCGTCACGGGCCACTATCAAGTTATCCAGTATCAAGATTAATCATGAATTACAAGTTAAAAGTTAAGGGCGCACCCCATCGGGTCACTATCAAGAAGATCAGAAAGTACTAGAATCATACTTCATAAAAATCATGAAAAACCATACTAGTCATAAGCAAAACACCAAAAACCGTGCCAGGTCGTGTTGGGTCGAGACAGTCGTGTTGTGTGGAACAAGATCCCAAAACTCTAATCCACAAAAGAGAAGCCAAGTCCAAGGAATAAAATCCAAACCATCATGGGCAATAGGTTGCGCTGGGGTTAGATTGCGCTAGGCTCGAGCTGCGCTAGGGTGAGCTGCGCAGGAGATGAACTGCACAGGAGATGAACTGCGCAGGAGATGAACTACGCAGGAGATGAACTGCGCATGAGTTGAACTGCGTATGAGATGAACTGCGCAGGAGATGAACTACACATGAGATGAACTACGCAGGAGATGAACTGCGCAGGAGATGAACTGCGCAGGAGATGAACTGAGCATGAGATGAACTGCGCACGAGTTGAACTGCGCACGAGTTGAACTGCACACGAGTTGAACTGCGCATGAGATAAACTGTGCATAAGATAAACTGCGCACGAGTTGAACTGCGCACGAGTTAAACTGCGCATAGTTGAACTGCACACAGTTGAACTGCACACGAGTTGAACTGCGCACAGTTGAACTGCACACAGTTGAACTGCGCACAGTTGAGGGAAGATCCCAAGAACTCCAAATTTCCAATCTTCATAACTTAGCCAAAACAAAACCAAATTTGGATTTTCAAAGTTCTAACTTGTGTAAAATTGAATTCTCTTCCACATGGAAACCTCAAAACAAGGAAAAATCTAAGTTTAATAGATCAAAACCAAGAAAATCCGAAAATGGTTAAAACTTAGATCTAGAAAAATGGAAGCTCCAAATCACAAAATGTCAAGTTCTAATGTTGTTCACCATGGCCTAATCTAGCTAATGGACAAATAAAATAGGGTGCTTATTTGGTGGCAAGGTGCACTTGCCTATGGTGTTGGGTGTTGTGTGGAGGAAGGAAGAAGAAGATAAAAAAATTAATGGAAGTTATGAGGAAAGAGAAAGTTAGGTGGGGTTTTAATGAGGGAGGATATGTTGTGTTGAGGGTGGAGGTTAGCTAAGGTAGTCCAATGCAAACCAAACCAAACCAAACCAATTCCTTCTCCATAAAATAAAACCACGCCAGGTCCAAAACCCATTTTACGAGGAAACCAAAAAAAATCTGCAAGTCGAGCCAAAATACAATTACAGGCCAAAATCTGAGAAAATAAAATACAGGTTCGAAATACATATAAGCCTAATCACAATACGTATTCCAAAATACTGGCATTACATCTACAAGACCTGAAGACAGTCTTCGATCTCATGCGAGCGCATCAACTCAAGATGAACCACGCTAAATCCTTCCTTGGGGTTTCTAGCGGAAAGTTCCTAGGCTTCATTATCACGACGAAAGGCATTCATGTCGATCTGACTGAGACGTCTTCTGACTGAGACGAAGAGAACGTCTTCTGACTGAGACGGCTTCTTTCGGGTCTTCTGGGAGAATTCCGTAGAATCGAAGGGAACGTCTTCTGACTGAGACGACTTCTTTCGGATCTTCTGGAAGAATTTCGTAGACAGCAAAGTCGATGAACGGGAACCTCCAATCTCGAACATTAATACCAGCACTTGTTGACATGGCATGGGCCTTTTACGAGCATAGGTTGTTTTTAGGATAAACCAAGTCTTGACCAACTACCATGACGTAGTGTTGAGTCCCGAGAGGTGCTGCCAATGAGGCTGCGAGGCCAGCCCGAGCGTCAGCCTCCAGGTTTTGTAACCGGGGTACGTATTCTATGAAGAACTTGGTGAAGCTGAAATAATGTTCAATGCAACTTCATGGTAAGGAACCAGATCTTCATGGCGGAGTTCGTATTGCCCGCTGACCTGGTTAACGACGAGTTTTGAGTCGCCGTAAGCTTCTAGATGATCCACCCCCAACTGTTGTGCCAGCTGGAGTCCCATGATAAGAGCGTTGTACTCGGCAACATTGTTGGAGTACGGCTTCGAAAGGGAATAAGCACGCTAGATGACCAGCTGATCGGGGGAGACTAAGACTACCCCCACTCCAGCAATAATTTGGCCTTTGGGGCCTGTTCTTGAAGCGCCATCGAAAAACATCCGCCAGACGGAGCTTTCTTCGATGACGTTTGATTCTTGGACCTCATCCGGGATGTCTTCATAGAGTCTGGAGGACTCTGGGATGGGGTGCGCGGCTAAAAAGTCGACCAGTTCTTGACCCTTGATGGCTTTTTGTGGAACGAATACCATGTTGTATGGCGTCAACAGGATCGCCCATATAGCTAGCTGGAAGTTCAATGATCCTGGCTTCGTCATGAGAACCCTGAGTGGATTGACTCAGGAGATGACATGAATTGTCTGGCCCGAGACATAATGGCGAGTCTTCTGGATGGCGAATACCAACGCCAGATACTCCTTTTCAACGGAGTTGTACCGGTGTTCGGCCCCGATCAGTGTCCTACTGAGGTAGTAGATAGCTTGCTCATAGCCTGCATCGCTGTTCTGAGCCAGTAGTGCGCCGAGGGAATGATCCATGGCACGGACATAGAGGAGAAATGGTTTACCGGCGACGGGTGCCACCAGGACTGGCGGGCTCGTCAGGTAAGCTTTGATGTCATCGAAAGCTTTCTGGCATTCCTCAGTCCAGACGTAAGAAACTCCCTTCTTCATGAGCTGAGTGAAGGGTTGACATTTTTCGGAAAGGTTTTCTATAAACCTTTGGATGTATGCCAGACGCCCCTGCAGGCCTCGAAGTTCTTCGGAGGGTCCATGTCAAGGATAGCCACTACACCAAAAAGACATTTTGGAACAGTTTTTTAATGTACCTAATATTTTTAGGAACATATGAAAACCGTTCCTAAAAGTGGCGTTGCAACTTTTGGAACAATTATAAAGCGTTTCAAAATTTCGTTTGGAACGGTTACCAGACGTTCCTAAATCAGATTTTGGAACACATATAACGTGTTTCTAAATTATTTTTGGAACGTCTATGTAGTGTTTCTAAGATTAGATTTTGAGACACATACAATACGTTCCAAATTTTGGAACGTCTTCAAAACATTTCTAAATGTTATTTTGAAACATTTTGCTTCTGTTCCTAAATATAATCTGTAACATTTTTATATTATTCTTGTAGCTAATTTTAAAACGCTTTATTAACGTTCCAGTATATTTTTCAATTTCAATTTTGCATTCAATTTTTATTTTTGAACCACAAATATGAAGGTTCAACTGAACATTAAAACACATAATAAACGATACAATATTTTTTATACATCGGCTAAATCAACATCCAAGAGGGCAATTAAATTAACCAAAGCTGTCAACTTAATATAAATTAAACAACCAATAACATATCGCATAAGTTAAAGCTTTATAAAACATCATCAAAAGTATATACAATATAAAAGTTACAAATACTATATAAAATCTAGCCCGACCATAAAAGATGATCTGTTTACAAAATTTAGTTATTCGAAGGATGAATCCAAAAGTTATTTTCCAACCGAATGATGGATATTTGAACAGCACTAGCGGCAACTGGCAACACCTACATGCAACATTGTGAAACAAGTTTAAGTTAAAATCAGGATATTGGTGAATAAAATACTAAGATGAATGAAAAAAACCTAAGATGAACCAGATATAAATAGAACAATTAGGAGACTTGTATAATTCAGTCTCACTGCCAACAAACTCCTCAAAATAATAAACTCAAAAAACATTAAAAAAATATTAAGTGGACTGTTGGATGGGGCAAACATTTTTGAATTAATTGATTCAAAACTTCACATTTGACTTAGCTTCACATATGTCGTGTTCTGGAGAAATTTGAATGGTTTCTTGTATTCTACAAGAATTATTGCAAGCCAAAACTATCAGAAAGAAAAAATGTCATTGGAGCATAAGTGTTATTAGCTTGGCCACATACTGAGAATCAAAAGTACATTGCAAAGTGGCAGCAAAAGCAACACATTTAGCCACTGGTTGTACATTCTACTATTGCTCAAAGAATAAGGGGAAAGTATGCATAAAGTAGAGATCAATAACTCATGCTTCAGCTTTAATAGCAACTAACCTGATAAAGTTCTCATACATATATATATTCAACAAAAGTTCTTTAAACAAAATATAGAAATAAATATGCCATGTATGTTTTGTAGGAGAGTATGCGTATTTGTCGAGTCACTTATGAAACCAGGAGAGTTTGTTCTGGCAAGAAGCCCTACTTTACGCATCTAGAATGCCAAATGTTCATGGCATGGCTATTTCAGTTTCACTACTCATCTAAGATTTATTGATTTGTAAATTTTCAGGAGCTTCTCAAATCGCCAGATCCTTTTTGATAAATTTCCAAACCAGGCTAATTGTACAATGAGTTCGAGTACATTCAAATAGGTATTTGATAATAGAACATGCAATATCTAATAATCCAGGTTTTTGGCCTATAATGTCAGTACATACTACTTCTCAACTGTAAGCCCCTCAAAAAGCCATTACAAAATTAACAAAGTCAACAAAATCCAAATATGAAGGATGTATTTACTGGAGAAGATATAATGTTTGTGATAGGAACAACAAAATAGACCATGGTCGAAAAATTATGGAGAGAAGCAATACTTGATGGAACAATACAAGACATGAAATTTGTAAATTTGGAAGAAGCAAACAAACTCCAAAAGAGAAAAATTAGTGCATATTAATTTTGCACAGATATTGTTATCACTAACAAGGATTTTTTATTTCATTATCAAGGCAATAATGAGGAGGATGTGACTCATATAAGTAGTACAGCAGGATGTTGAAATGAGCTGGGATGCTAATATAGTTGTTAATTACCAATGAAGCAGAAGTATTAATGATGACCAAAATACAAGACAAAACAAGAAACAAGTTTCATATCATGGGTCTTTGTCAAAACATGGTAACACAAAAACAAGTCCAACTCTGAATGTCACTGAAATGAGAATGTTCATATGGATTTGTAGCAACACAAAATGATAGAAGACCCATGCCTCATGTCACCATTGCAGGTTTCGAGTAGTTCTTGTTCCCCATAAAAGAGTGAATAAAATTCGAAAGACAAGTACACCAATATGTGAAGTGAAAATCACCAATACTGCATATGTTTTTGTATTCCTGTTATTGGCCCAAACTTGTATCACAAATTGCGTTTTGGTGTAAATAAATAATTGTTGCTTAATCACAACCTACAATTCATGTCTTTATACTATTCAACCTGCTCTGGTGCTTAATCTAGGTATCTGTCAACTCTTCCAACCTAGTGAAAAATCTACTCGCAAAGAATCGCCATATATATATAAGATCACATATATATGTTTATAATACATCCATGCATCATGAAACACAAATACCAGTCTACCATAATAGCATGTTCATCCCATGGTAACAGGATTTCGCCATAACGATTGTATGCTCTATTATGTCCTTCAGTAGTCCCTAACAATTGTCAGTTTTGGCAACTTTTCAGCACTCGGGTGGCTTAACTTAATACTCATTTGAAAAACAATAGATTTTTCCTGTTCTTTGGACCATATATTTTGATCTTGCTATCAAATACCCTTTTCTAGACACCTAGAATTGTTGTGTTGTGTTCTACTAATGTATTCACTCCAAGTCTAGTTGCATTATAATAGCAAATTGCCATCACTGCCATTCCTTAAAAAATAATGTTTGCGCACACTCTCCAAAACAACTGATGTAATATGGGATAGCCCCTAATCTAGAATGTTATTAGATCCATATGTGGCAAACTAGTTTTCTCATTTTTACTGATATTCATAGACCCGAGAAAAATGCTAAAAGGGGTAATGAACACTACTATGTTAAAGGAAACGAGTTGAATGCAAGGATATATTGTATAACTCTAAAAATTTGACTGTATAAGAGCATGCAAAAGCTGAAATGTATTAATCATAGATTATCGGTTTGTTTGGAGTCATCTTATATCTCATAGGAAACATTTTCTATCTAAGTTGTTTGTTACTAGGTGAACCTTTGCTTCGTCCTGGGACACTGCCATTAGTTTTCCAGAATTATCGAATAAATGTATAGAAAGGAAAGAAATTTGAACCAAATTACTGCTTCGAGAGCAAGAAATATGTCACAGGTCCAATTAGTACTGGAATTGTATCAACTCCAAGCTGCATAGAGTGAGTATGAACGAAATTATGATAACAAAAGAGGTTTTATGTAACACTTAAGACAAAGAAGCATGCAGGAAGGCTTTTAGTATCAAACTCATAGAACAGATCAATAGAGGAAAACAAAAAATTGCCATGGTGAAGATATCCAAGACCATCAAGTTATAAAGAGCCTGGAGAATCATGCCGAATAACCAATCAAATTCATACAAGTGAAATTAGTTTTCTTATGTTTGAAGGAAAGAATGACAATCCAAGGAAATTCTACCGATGAGAGTATCATGAATCATAGTATCATTCCTACTTCCTGTTGTCTACCTCTACTAGAGTGTCAATGTCAGCTTCAACCATCTTAGCTACATAACTGACTGAACAATGAACTGCTTCATGTAGTAAAAGAAAACCCTCGTCTATATTCCTAAATACATATCACAGGGACTCATATTCCCTCTATTAACAGTTATTGAATGTAGTAGTAGCAGCAGCATTTCTGTCGGGGTAGTTAGCAGCATAGGTTGTAGTAGCAAGGGGATCTACAGTACATGAATGTATAACAGTCAATAGGAGGAGGACAACCTGGGTATGCAGACAGAAGTCTGTGCGGGTAGTAACTGAAATGCATTAGCCTGTAGCAAGACAACGAAAACCTGTGTGCAGTTTCAATTCTGGGTGCAACATCCTTGTATGAATGTGTGTGTGCATCATAGGTTTCAGTGTGCATGCTTGACTAAGTAAATCTTGTGCATCAGTGCAAATATATATGTGATGGTGTAGGAACTAATAGGAATTGTGTTGTGTGTGCCAGTTGCTTATCCCTATATAGCAGTTTCTATGAAAATTTGGTAGCAATATGCGAAGGGGAAATAATAGTTCGATGCTTTCTGTCAGCTATTAGTATTAGAAACACACTCAAATGTAATATATTATCTGAAACTGCTTCTAGATCATCAATATGGTTTTAAGATTATCATATTTTAGTATGAAAATAGGTCATTATGTTATCGAAAGCATACATTTGGCATCAAATCCACAATGTTGAAGACCATAGTTTACAAAGTCCTTCAAAAAATTAAATCACTCACTGGAAGTAATGTCCCAATGTCTTTGCTCCTTGATTTTAGTGAATATCCAAGGCTGTGAAAGAGAGATCGAACATACCATCAAAACAGAAATTACAAAGAGGGAAAAAAAGAGAAAAATCAAGAGACAAACCTTAATCAAAGCTCCTCGATCGATCATGCAAGTAGAAAGTCCAGAGCATTCAGAAGTGTGTTTATTCCAGTAAGAGTAGGAAAATATACCACCATTTCCTGTAATTTGCAACACATGAGGGGCCTTGGTTTCACAATGATCAATATAATCCCAATCAACAAGCTTGTTGTACATTTGTTGTAATAATCTACCATGTACAGTTACTGCACTAGCATCCCACTCACTAATATCTGAAATGAAAGAGTCAACGCCATTCCTGCCCTCAAAATATCCTGTCCGCACCTACACTATAGTATCTTCTTGCTACTGATATCATTTCCCTATTCCCCTGAAGTTCAAAATAAGGCTACATGAAAATGAGGTTAAATAAAGGTTCTCAGTTTTGTTGAATTTGTAACTTTAGCATTGATAAGTACTGCAAAATAGGGCTTTATCTTGTTTGGTTTGCACCCAAGTTCCTAACAGCCAATAAGTGGAAAGTATAAGCACCATATTATTAAGAGTTAAAAACCAAAAAAAATTGTACCTTTGTTCTCACTTCACATTGGTTTTTTTCTGCCTCCAAAGCTTGGTGTTTCGCTTCTAACTTTGTGTATAACTAAGGAAACGAGAAAACACAAGAATTAGGATATTTTTTTCCCATTTACGAGCCAACCAATTTTCACAGTGCTACCATAAAAAAATTTCAGGAATACTACCTCTTTCTGCTTCTATGCACGCGCACTGCATCGAAAAGTAGGTACAGCCACCATCTTAATTCTGCCTTGCAGTGTTTTCACAGATGCAGCAGTTCTGTTATTGTTCAGGATAACTCCAAAAAATATTACACGTTAAACCATCAACAAATTTTAGAAACAAGTCTAGTGAGAGGATACGATGAAGCAACAGAGCAAGAATCTTCTTCATCGGTATGCTTTATTTCGTCAGCCTGCAAAAAATTCCTTGAGGTAAGAGCTGTGTTACCCTATAATACATTGTAGATGTAGCAATCAGTAGCACAATGTCCTATAAATTATATAGTTTTATTATACACCCATACAAAGGACAACCAAAAGATCCAAAGAAGCAGGCAACAGAAGTATGTTAGAAATGACTAACTAAATATATAATCTTCAAATGATCAGGTGATGTTACTGAAGAAATTACGTTTTAGTGGCCAGTTTTCAAACTTAGGTGCATGGAAGTGATAAACGTAACAATTAACTATTGGAGTCGTAATGAGGGTTGAGGGTATATTAACATTCTCACAGAATTGGAGCATGAAAGAGTCATATGATGGAAGTAAAATGGTTGTTATTCTATTAGGAGAAACAAATTCTTGAACTCTTAAGATTCCAAATAAGAAAAGGTTATTAGGATGATCTAAGAAATAAGGTATAAAGGAGTACTCAATATTATCATATAAACTATTTTATGAAAGCTAAAATATATTTAAGTTCTAATATACAAGGTAACAAGTTATATGATAAGTTATAAACAAGAGTCGCCAGCTTTTAGCAAGATGGTTCACACAAACAAATGCAGCAAGGGCTTCAAGCTACTGACATATGAGAGAATAAACATTTACCTCTGCCTCCTCAAATGTTGACAAATAACCAAATGATATATGAAAAACACTTTCATGAAGCATGTCATTATCATCCCAGCAAACATGTCTAGCCTACAATAAATACAAACGTGGTACATGGGTCAACAAATCATACCTTGTACTAGGCTTATAGCCATTTTTAGTAATCTTTATGTGCAAGGTAGAGTACATATTTGTGGCTATGTATCATGATAAACTTCATGGTGGGATGTAGAACATAATATGCATATTTACACAAACACATTTATGATATAATAGGAAATGGAATGAAATAGAATGGAACTGATTGACATGTAGTAGTAGTCCATGCAGCAGGGTATATCCACCCCATCACTCAACGTCAGTCTATCTGTCAGGCCAATATGACTGGTTAGGGAGAAGTAAATGTAAAGAAGAAAATTCTATAGGTAATTGGCTAAGGAATACTATAATATTTTACTGTCTGGTTCTTGAAAAAAGAAGAAGGATCTATTATATTATAGATATGTTATGTATTAAGTAGAGAGTTGGAAGAACATTTTTTTGTGAGAACTATGTTTAATGAGTATAAATACAGGTATATAGGTACCTATATTGTGTGAAGTCACGAGCACGAGTACGGACACTATATGGATACTGACATAGTTTTGTGATGTCCATGCAACAGATGTGAGAAAAAAGGATAACCTAGTTGCACTTCCATACACCACCAAACCATCCCCACAAGATTTTACACTTGGGTTCGAGTCTGCAACAAAAGAAATATCCATGTATCAACTGAATTTGTTCCATAACACAAGCTTAAACAAAGGCCATTATGAAGCTAGTTTCTATCACATTAAAATGAATAAGATCACAAAAGCTAACCAATTTTAATCTACTCAAGCATTTCAACAAACATATTATGCGTACAAACGAATGGGACTGATGGAGATATTCCTCCTCGCTCGAAACAATTCCTTTTGCACGCACAAGATTCTCCTCAAGGCACCAACAGATCCGATATCGATGATAATAATCTACGGGACCCTCTTGATCGATCTGTTCACCAAGTGTGGCACGTCGGGATCGGGAGCAGCGACCTCGGCATCTCGAACACCACTAATATAAAATTTTATAAAACCCTAACCAAAATTCACACAAAAAACCTTCAGTAACACTTTGAGGGATTGGAAAATTAGATCCAAATTGCATCTCAAATGAAAAAACATTCAGAAATTAGATTCACAACAACTAAGAAATTAACCCAAAAGAAAAAAGAGATTAGTTGACCTGAAAATAGAAGAAATTAGGAAAAGATGAAGCTCTGAACAAGAGAGAGGAACGAGGGAACATGGAAAATAATGAGGAAGCTATGATCAAAAGAGAGGGGAAAGAGGGAACCATGAAAAATAAAGTGCGGGAGAATTTGGATTTTTTTTTGGAATGTTGTAACTAAGGGGCATGTGGTTGGAACACTTTTATTGTCAACACGTGACTATCATATATGATTAGACACAAACAACAATATTTATCAACCGTTCCAAAAAATAAAATAAAAAAATTTATTTTTTGGAAATTAACTTTAGTAACAATTTTGTAGCTTGGAACGGTTAACAAGTGTTCCAAGGTCTAGGAACGTCTATACACTGTTCCAAAGTTCCAAATACTAAATGTTTCAAATTATCCTTTTTGATGTAGTGAGCCTTGGTCTTCTCGGGATCGACATGAATGCCTTTCACCGTGATAATGAAGCCTAGGAACTTTTTGCTAGAAATCCCAAGGAAGGATTTAGCGTGGTTTGAGTTGAGTTGATGCGCTCGCATGAGATCGAAGACTGTCTTCAGGTCTTGTAGATGTAATGCCAGTATTTCGGAATACGTATTTTGATTAGGATATGTATTTCGGACCTGTATTTTATTTTCTCAGATTTTGGCCTGTAATTGTATTTTGGCTCGACTTGCGGATTTTTTTTTGGTTTCCTCGTAAAATGGGTTTTGGATCTGGCGTGGTTTTATTTTATGGAGAAGGAATTGGTTTGGTTTGGTTTGGTTTGCATTGGACTACCTAGCTAACCTCCACCCTCAACAAACATATCCTCCCTCATAAAACCCCACCTAACTTTCTCTTCTCATAACTTAATTTCTTCATCTTCTTCTTCCTTCCTCCACA
>JANAVB010039335.1:17500-27648 GCA_029216955.1 Iris pallida | reverse complement strand
TCCATATAAGGGTAATTTTAAATTTTATAATTATATTATTATTTATTGATATTTATTTTGTATTATAATTTTTGGTGATTTTTAATCATTTTTTAAAATTTATTAAATTGTTTTAAGTCATGACTTGTAATTTTGATGTGCTGCTAGTAAAACCCTAGTGACTGCATACCTAGAGCCTGACCACGTCATTAGGATGATTTATTTTTACTTTTTAGTATGATGGGTATTTTGGTCATTTGCCCCTTTGAATTATCTAGGATTTATTGTATGGTGATTGTTAATTTGACTTTTGCTAGCTGTGATTATAGAGACGGTACTAGATTTTGACCTTGACTTTGGTGACTTAGTTAACATGTATGGACCCAATTAACTCAAGTTGGTCTTGGTTGACTTAAGTTGGCTAAGTTTCATGACGAGTATGAGGATTTTTGCATTAGACCATAGGCTAAGGACTTGAGCTAGTTAGCTAGTGCAACTTGGCCCATAGCCCATTAGTGAAACCCTAACCCTTATTCTTTCCTTTATAACCAGCCACTAGGTCTTCTTTTCCCTTAAATAATCTCCTAATTAGTTCTTGCCTCTTTTGTAATGAAAGAGCACTTAGGAAAAAGAAAGGTTTGTCTCCATTTTCCCCATTCCATAGATTCTCTATTTTAAATCATTATCCACTCTAGTTTCTTGCATTAGAGCCTAATACTCTCCTATTTTCTGATTGTGAGTTTAATCCCAGCCTTGGGACACATTTGGGAGCTTTGGCTAGCAAGGAGGAATCCCCCATTTGGAGCTTTTTTAAGCTTTTTGCACCTATAGGTACAACTCCACAAATTGATCTAATATTCCTTTTTCTTTGCATTTAGTGCTAGATCTAGGAGTTCCCTAGCTGTCCTAAAGTTTGGGTCAATTTCGTGTCCGTTTGGTCTCGTATCGGACACGGTCTTAAGTGTTGTGTAGGTGTGATTAAATGCCTCTAAGTTTATTTTTCGATTTTTTGTAAAACTAATTATATGAATTTGTAGATCTAAATGTGTATACTAACTTTTGTGAAGACTGAGTGGTTTTTTGTGTCGATTTTGTGTTGAAATTGGGTGCGGACACGCTGCACGACACACGTGTACGCTGTCCTTCTACCCGTGTCCTGTTATTCGCTGGACAAGCGTTTCAACGTGCAAAACTTGGCATGGAGGTTTGGGAAGTGACTGACAAGTCACTCCCTAGTTTTCATGACACCTCATTTTGTGTCGGACAGAAAAACGAGGCCGCATGAGTTTTGCACTGAACTGCCTGCGCACGAAATCGCGTCTGATACGCATTGTTTTCTCTGGACACGACTTGATTGGACACGATACAGACACTTCATCACGAAGACCTACTCTAGGCGAACCCACATGCATGAGCACGAGACACGGGTCGCCCTGTGTCATGTCCTAGGCGACCCACACGCACGTACGAGGCTGCCCGGGCTGATTTTTAAAACACTGTATGATACACGGTTTGGACACTTCGTGTCCTGTTCCTTTGACATGTAGACACGTATAGACTCGTGGGGTTAGCCCCTATGCATGTACACCTTATTCTTCTAATGTTGATTCGACTTTGATTGTTGTTTAGGTTTCGAATAGGATTGAGACCTGTCATCTGATGCACTGTACACAGTTTTTGATTCTCATATTTGATTCCCTGTTTTACCCGAGTTTTGATGTGTTTTGCCATATTAAACTCTTACACATATGTATTAACTACTGCTAGGTTAGATTTTCATGTTAGATTAGGTTTTGTTATCAGAATGAAATTTTGAATGTGGGTTGGACTAATACATGCCTGTTTTGAAACCTGATTTGAATTTCCAGCTTTTTAAGCCGATTTGAATGTTATTTTTAGC
Organism: Iris pallida; assembly: GCA_029216955.1. NCBI lineage: Eukaryota > Viridiplantae > Streptophyta > Magnoliopsida > Asparagales > Iridaceae > Iris > Iris pallida. Next base: position 25,769 of record JANAVB010039335.1, on the reverse strand, counting down.
CATTGTTAAATTCTGATACATTGTGTTAGTGCACTGTTAATTGATTCCTTGGTTTGATGTTATCAAAGATTGGGATTCAAACTGGTAATGGACTCGAAATTAGGTTGGGATGGCATGGGCTGTCATTGCAAAATCTGAGATCACACATGTTCACTCACTTCATCTATACACAAACCTTAGCCTATGTATTCACTCATTCCAGTCACTTATACACCCACAGATTTCACTAGGACATATTCACCATTATTCCTGTCATCTACACACATGTTAGTTCAGATTGCACACACATATTGCTAAAACACACATAAGTAAAATCTGAGAACATGGGTGTTCTTCTTCACACACCTGTTAATACACACACACACACTCTCTATTAGAAAACCAGGAAATCTGAGTTACACATTGCACTGATTTGGGTCGGGGGCTTGTTAAAACTGAGATAAAATCTGGATGTTCACACATCACTGATTCATTGGTGAATGTATATTGCATGAATGATAGGTATATGTTAAACTGATTTAGGATACTGAGATGTTCTCAGTTGGGTTGAACATAGGATTAGGATATAGGGTTAGGAGTATCAGACTTTGGCATGGGAGTTAGTTCCTGTTAGGATTTTATTAGAAGTTGAGTGGGCAGAGGATAGCAGAGCAGGCAATGCTTGCCCTGTCTTGGCTTGGCCTAGCTTTGTATTGCAGCTGTAGCAGGCAAGCGGGCAGTAGCAGCAGCAGGTTGCCATGTTCAGTCCCTTAGCTAGGTTGTCCTGCATATAATGTTCTGTCCTTAAATTCCTGAGTGTTCAGTCCTACAGTAGTTTGACATCAGTCCATTTCCTCACTGCTTGACCCTACCATGTATCAACTTCCCATAACATCAGTTATAGGTTCATGGCCACTTGTGGAGTGTACAGAAGATAGGCTAGAGCAGAGTATTAAGATTAAGTTAGAGATTAAGTTAGAAATTTAGTTAGAGATTAGATAGAGATTGAGTTAGAGATTAAGTTAGAAATTTAGTTAGAGATTAAAATAGAGATTGAGTTAGAGTTGAGCTAGCATAGGGTATAGGCATATATGTTCTATATTGTATGTATATATATATATATATTTTATATCTATATATATATTATATATATATAAACCTATGATTATAAATGGTTATATTGTAGGTTAGTTAGTGAGGGAAGAGGGGTATGATGAATGGGTTAGAGTGTATAGAATACCAAGTGTCAAGGGTAGTTATATATTGATGCTAAGGTATTGTGACATAGGGTATTGTATGATTAGTACTACACTAACTAGTATGAGGTTTATTGATACTAATACCAATAGGTATCCTAAACTTAGTTTAGCTAGTTTGGCTTGTGACATCATAAAGCCAATCTAGAGAATAGTTGTAGTCTTGATACAATCACCCTACCTAAATCAATGACTTAGTGAATAGTCCCGAAACCCTAGATTTGACAAGATTAACTAATTAGCTAGTTTGACTAGAGTTGACCAAAAGTCAACATTGAGTTTAGATATGACCAATTGACCTAGTTTGACTAGAGTGTTGACTTGGGTTGACCCAGAGTTGACCAAGTTTGACTTGGATCTAGTTTGATATAGACAGTTGACCAGGTTCGACTTAGAGTTGACTTTGACCTAGATTGGCCTAGAAGTCATGTAGATTGCATCATAAACTTATTTATCTTATTTTAAACACATTATAACCTGTATTACTCTGTTTAGGACATTGTGACTCGGTGCAGGCATCTGATATTATACTACTCTTTTCAGAGTATCAGACGAATACATTCTCTGATAGTTCTTCCATTTACTTGTCGTTTACTGTACTTCAGTTGTAGCTAGTTCTATTGATTCTTATTACGAACATGATTTGATATTACTGGATCCATTTCATGCGACACTCACTTATTGTGTCTGGCCTCTATTTCTGGAACCACCTACTGGAACCACCCTGGAATCATTTACTGGAACCATTCGTGTACTGGCTGGACTTATACCTATTTTCGTGTCGGGTTATGGATTCACTTGTACTTGCTGGGGGGGAAATATTGGAATAGGCATGTGAACATACCCAAATACTGAACCACTCCTTGGAATTATACTGGAATGATAGTCATCCCACACTTGGCCGAGTGTGGGGTGCCGTATTACCTACAGCCGTTCACATGTCGATCCCGAGATTTTAAAACACACTGTTATAGTATAGGCTGGACTCACCCTGGAACCTTTGATCACTGACTGGACTCACCTTATACCGGACTCATCTCGTGCTGGAATCACCTGGTATTAGATTATATTGTCTGGACTCACACATGACTCTTATTATACTGTCTGGACTTATATCATGCTACTCTAGTTCAGCTAGATTATATTTACAGTCTTCATTGCCATGTTTCTTCTTGTTTAGCTACTTACTTTCCTTGTACCTTAACTGTTCTCTACATCACTACCTGTATAAAACTGCCATGATTCATCAATATAACTGTCTATAACTGCTTTATAGTTCTCTGCCATTTACTTAGGATTTCTTGATGAGTAGTACTAGTTCCTGTCCTGACTGGACCTGTTAAAATTTTACAGATGATTGCCCTGAGGACACATGCCCTACATATTATGGACCCGAAGATGGGATGGCTACCTTTGGCCCCGACACTCAGGAGTGATCGGGATTTAGTTTAGTAGTACTAGCATATGTTTTTATGTTGAACTTGTTATAGAAGATTTGAGACTTGTGTAGTATTTGAGATTTGTTGAGAGTGGTTATTATTTTAGTAGTTGTCTTTCTATTCTTAGTTAATTCTTCTGTGATTATTTATCGTGCTTAGACTGTGATTGAGTTACAATATCTTATACATGACCTCCGTTCGGAGTTGATCATGATAAGTACATTTATATTATGAGTTGTTGGTTAGATAGTAACGTAGGAAAGCGTTCTACCGCCGATACTGTAGCGTAGGCTGGGCATTGTTCGTGCTCGTACCCTCATAGTAGGTACGGGTCATGACACGTTTTTAGTGGTGGCCCATGCAGGTCGAGAGTCGCATTAGTGCGATATCGTAGTAGTACGATGACTTAGTTGTACTGCTGTGAGCCTGCAATAGAATTCAACGGAGAGGTACTCAATTACAGTTAGGACTACTTGAGAAGATTCCTGGAATGACCCTTGAGAATCTTATTATAAACTATCTCAAAATTCGATTCTGACAGTATCTGTCTATCTTCCTTGATTCATCGTTGAATTGATTCTTGGTATTCATTATTGACTTGATTTTCTACCAAGATAACATTATGGGCTAGGTTGCCTCAGTCATAGAATCTAGAGTCTTCTACAGCCATATCAGCTGGTTGGGCGATGAGATAGAGTCTGATTTTGGATGTATTTTTCGGGTGTGGAAATTTAAAGTTTTCGCAGCCAAGCTAGCGGCAATACGAAAATTTTAAATACCATGATTCTAGAGGTATGTACATTAGTTGTGGACTCTATGGATTATCGCAGTCATACTTACTGGTGTGACGAGGATTCTGGTAACATGGTTCTGGATAGACGGGTATGATTATCAGATTGCAGAATAGATACCATATAGATGGTACCCTAGTATAATTGAGTGGAATATCAGGGTGGATATTACTTGAGTGTCATAGATTAGATAGAGGAGCTAGGCCACCTGTAACGCAGCACCATGCCCCGCACCATCAGAGGGATACATCCCGGAGGGGCAGGGCTTTTGCGTTGACAGTCGAGTAGACCGACGCTACGGTGACGGGTTGGCAGGTCTGTCCTTCCTGTTATTCTTTCCATCTTGTTGTGTGATTCCATTAGTACCTATCAGGATATTGCTTGTGATTTGCTAGATAGTGTAGCTACCCTGTTCGAGACTGTGGAATCACGACCAGTAGGATTTTTTTGCATGTTATCTATCGACTTCGATTGATTGGGGGTTGACCTAGTAGGGGTACGATCATCTTAATTTCGAGGACAAAATTTTTCTAGGGCGTAGGATTGTAACACCCAGTTTTCCAGATGAGGGTAATTTTAAAATTTTGTAATTATATTATTATATTGATATTTATTTTGTATTATGATTTTTGGTGATTTTTAATCATTTTTAAACTATTTAAAAACTGTTTTAAGTCATGACTTGTGATTTTGAGTGCTGCTAGTGAAACCCTAGTGACTGCATGACCTAGAGCCTGACAACGTCATTAGGATGATTTATTTTTACTTTTGAGCATGAGGGTATTTTGGTCATTTGGCCCCCTTGAATTATTTTAGGATTTATTGTATTAGTGATTGTTAATTTGACTTTTACTAGCTGTGACTTAAGAGACTGTCCTAGATTTTGACCTTGACTTTGGTGACTTAGTTAACATGGTATGGACCCTAATCTAACTCAAGTTGGTCTTGGTTGACTTAAGTTGGCTAAGTTTCATGAAGAGAGTAGGAGGATTTTTGCATTAGACCATAGGCTAAGGACTTGAGCTAGTTAGCTAGTGCAACTTGTCCCATAGCCCATTAGTGAAACCCTAACCCTAATTCTTTCCTTTATGACCAGACACTAGGTCATTCCCTTCCCTAAATAATCTCCTAATTAGTTCTTGCCTCTTTTGTATTGAAAGAGCACATAGGAAATAGAAAGGTTTGTCCATTCTTCCCCATTCATTAGATTCTCCATTTTAAATCCTTTTCCACTCTAGTTTCTTGCATTAAAGCCTAATACTCTCCTATTTTCTGATTGTGGAGTTTAATCCCAGCCTTGGGACAATTTGAGGGCTTTGGCTAGCAAGGAGGAATCCCCCATTTTGAGCTTTTTCAAGCTTTTTGCACCTATTGGTAAAACTCCATAAATTGATCTAATATTCCGTTTTCTTTGCATTTAGGGCTAGATCTAGGAGTCCCCTAGCTATCCCTGAGTTTTGGGTCAATTTTGTGTCCGTTTGGTGTCCGTATCGGACACGTGTCATAAGTGTTGTGTAGGTGTTTGATTAAATGCCTCTAAGGATTTTATTTTCGATTTTTGTAAAACTAATTATATGAATTTGTAGATCTAAATGTGTATACTAACTTTTGTGAAGACTGATGTGGTTTTCGTGTCGATTTTGTGTCGAAATTGGGTACGGACACGCTGTACGACACGCGTGTGCACTTTCCTGCTAACCGTGTCCTGTTATTCGCTGGATACATCGTTTTGACACGTAAAACATGGCATGGAGATTGGGGCAGTGACTGACAAGTCAATCCCCAAGTTTCATGACACCTCGTTTCGTGTCGGACACGAAAACGAGGCCGCAGGAGTTTTGTACTGAACTGCCCGCGCACGAAATCGCGTCTGATACGCGTTGTTTTCTCTTGACACGACTTGATTGGACACGATACAGACACTTCATCACGAAGCCCTACTGTGGGCGAACCCACATGCATGAGCACGAGACACGGGTCGCCCTGTGTCGTGTCCTAGGGCGACCCATACGCACGTACGAGGCTGCCTGGGCTGATATTTTAAAATACTGTATGACACGTTTTGGACACTTCGTGTCCTGTTCCTTGGACACATGTGGACACGTATAGACTCGTGGGGTTAGCCCCTATGCATGTAGACCTTATTCTTCTAATGTTGATTCGACTTTGATTGTTGTTTGGGTTTCGAATGGGATTGAGACATGTCAACTGATGCACTGTGCACAGTTTTTGAATTCTCATATTTGATTCCCTGTTTTAACTGAGTTTTGATGTTGTTTTGCCATATTAAACTCTTACACATATGTATTAACTACTGCTAGGTTAGATTTTCATGTTATATTAGGTTTTGTTATCAAGAAATGAAATTTGAATGTGGGTTGGACTGATACATGCCTGTTTTGAAAACCTGATTTGAATTTCCAGTTTTAAGCAGATTTGAATGTTATTTTAGCCATGTTAAATTATGATACATTGTGTTAGTGCACTGTTAATTGATTCCTTGGTTTGATGTTATCAAAGATTGGGATTCAAACTGGTAATGGACTCAAAATTAGGTTGGGATGGCATGGGCTGTCATTGCACAAATCTGAGATCACACATGTTCACTCACTTCATCTATACACACAACCTTAGCCTACGTATTCACTCATTCCAGTCACTTACACACCCACAGATTTCACTAGGATGCATTCACCATTATTCCTGTCATCTACACACACATGTTAGTTCAGATTGCATACACACACATTGCTCAAACACACACATAAGTAAAATCTGAGAACATGGTGTTCTCCTTCACACACCTGTTAAAACACACACACACACACTCTCTCTATTAGAAAACCAGAAAATCTGAGTTACACATTGCACTGATTTGGGTCGGGGGCTTGTTAAAACTGAGATGAAATCTGGATGTTTTCACACATCACTGATTCATTGGTGAATGTATATTGCATGAATGATAGGTATATGTTAAACTGATTTAGGATAATGAGATATTCTCAGTTGGGTTGAACATGGGATTAGGATATGGGGTTAGCAGTATCAGAGTTTGGCATGGGAGTTAGTTCCTGTTAGGATTTTATTAGAACTTGAGTGGACAGAGGATAGCAGCAGCAGGCAATGCTTGCCGTGCCTTGGCTTGGCCTGGCTTTGCATTGCAGATGCAGCAGGTAAGCAGGGCAGTAGCAGCAGCATGTTGCCATGTTCAGTCCCTTAGCTAGGTTGTCCTGCATATGATGTTTTGTCCTTAAATTCCTGAGTGTTCAGTCCTAAAAGTGGTTTGACATCAGTCCATTTCCTCACTGCCTGACCCTACCATGTATCAACTTCCCATAGCATCAGTTATAGGTTCATGGCCACTTATGGAGTGTACAGAAGATAGGCTAGAGCAGAGTATTAGAGATTAAGTTAGAGATTAAGTTAGAAATTTAGTTAGAGATTAAGATAGAGATTGAGTTAGAGATTATGTTTGAAATTTAGTTAGAGATTAAGATAGAGATTGAGTTAGAGTTGAGTTAGCATAGGGTATAGGCATATATGTTTTATATTGTATGTATATATACATATATTTATTAACCTATGATTATATATGGTTATATTTATAGGTTAGTTAGTGAGGGAAGAGGGGTATGATGAATGGGTTAGAGTGTATAGAATACCAAATGTCAAGGGTAGTTATATATTGATGCTAGGGTATTGAGACATAGGGTATTATATGATTAGTACTACACTAACTAGTATGAGGTTATATTGATACTAATACCAATAGGTATCCTAAACTTAGTTTAGCTAGTTTGGCTTGTAACATCATAAAGCCAATCTAGAGAATAGTTGCAGTCTTGATATAATCACCCTACCTAAATCAATGACTTAGTGAATAGTCCCGAAACCCTAAATTTGACCAAGATTGACTAATTAGCTAGTTTGACTAGAGTTGAGCAAAAGTCAACATTGAGTTTAGATATGACCAATTGACCTAGTTTGACTAGAGTGTTGACTTGGGTTGACCCAGAGTTGACCAAGTTTGACTTGGACCTACTTTGATCTAGACAGTTGACCAGGTTTGACTTAGAGTTGACTTTGACCTAGATTGGCCTAGAAGTCATGTAGATTGCATCATAAACTTCATTTATCTTATTTTAAACACATTATAACCTGTATTACTCTATTTAGGACATTGTGACTCTGGTGCAGGCATCTAATATTATACTACTCTTTTCAGAGTATCAGGCGAGTACATTCTCTGATAGTTCTTCCATTTACTTGTCGTTTACTGTACTTCAGTTGTAGCTAGTTTTATTTGATTCTCTATTACGAACACGATTTGATATTACTGGATCCATTTTATGCGACACTCACTTATTCGTGTCTGGCCTCTATTTCTGGAACCACCTACTGGAACCACCTACTGGAACCACCCTGGAATCATTTACTGGAACCATTCGTGTACTGGCTGGACTTATACCTATTTTTGTGTCAGGTTATGGATTCACTTGTACTTGCTGGGCGGAGAAATATTGGAATAGGTATGTGAACATACCCAAATACTGGAACCACTCCTTTGGAATTATACTGGAACGATAGCCATCCCACACTTGGCCGAGTGTGCGGTGTGCCGTATTACCAACAGCCGTTCACATGTCGATCCCGAGATTTTAAAACACACTGTTATAGTATATGCTGGACTCACCCTGGAACCTTTGATCACTGACTGGACTCACCTTATACCGGACTCATCTCGTGCTGGAATCACCTGGTATTAGATTACATTGTCTGGACTCACACATGACTCTTATTATAC
>JANAVB010039335.1:0-12500 GCA_029216955.1 Iris pallida | reverse complement strand
TATTGGGGATGATGATGCAAGAGTCTAGGCTTAATTTGGATAAAGTGGGAGAAATTAGGGAAGAACTAATTTGGGGTTTGATGTAGGTATTAAAAAGAGGCAAGATGAACAAGTATTGATACTTATAGGGGGATCCTATGGTGGCCGGCCAACAATGGCACATTGGAGTTAGGGCAATGTGGAGGGTTGGTAATGGGCTTCTTTCTATTTAAATCAAAGTTCAATTAAAGGCCCAAGCAATTCTAGGGTTTTCCTTCTACAAATATCTAACCAAAATATCCTAGTAACATAATATCTAGATATTATAAGTCTTGGCTGTTAGTAGGAATGTTCTAATCAAATATCTAATTCTCATGACTAATCTAGATTAGGTTAACTTCTAGGTTAAGTCTCTATTAAATAATTAGCACATATTTAATTAATAAAATTCAATTTCACAAAAAGTCAAAAATGACCAAAATACCCTCAAGCTAAAAATGTGGTAGGTTAAGTCCACATTCTTTTCATCAATCTTTTTTCAATTATTTAATTCCGAGTTTAGTTATTTTAAATTTTAATTCATATAATTAATATTATTTTATGAATTAAATTTGGTTACACAGCGACTATTTCAGATTAGCTGTAGGGGTACTATCCCAGCTAACGGGGGTTCACTAGTGAACACTTAAATACCATTTCGCTTCGACCTTAGTCGTGGTGATCGACAGACCCTTCGTAGGGTTGTTTCAAAAATAATGTTTGCATATTGAAAGATAATCAATAAAACAACATTAATTGATATTATTGACATCTAAAATTCTTAATTTTCGACGTAAGTAATTGAAATGATCTTTCGCTAATGGTTTTGTAAAGATATCAGCCAGTTGGTTCTCTGTGTCTATATATACAGGATTTATATCTCCATTTGTTTTATGATCTCTAAAAAAATAATGTCGAATCTCAATATGCTTAGTGCGAGAGTGACATACATGATTCTTAGTCAAATTAATAGTACAGGTGTTATCACAAAAAATGGATATATGTGTGTAAAGTAAACCAAAGTCTTCTAGGATTTGCTTCATCCATAAAATTTATGCACAACAACGTCCTACAGCGATATACTCAGTCTTAGTAGTTGATAATGAGACAAAATTTTGTTTCTTGCAAAATTTTGGTTCTGCTAATAAAAAACTTTGTCATGATTTTGCTAAGTATATGCAGAGTGAGTTTAGGATAAGTATGATGGGAGAACTCAACTACTTTCTAGGATTTCAGATCAAACAATACTCACATGGAGTCTTCATCAATCAAGCCAAGTATAACGAAGGATTTACGAAAGAAGTTTGACTTGGACACGTAAAGCCTATCGGCATGCCAATGGCTACATCAATTTGACTTGACATTGATAATAATGGTCAACTAGTCGACCAGCGTAAGTATCGAGATATGATTAGTAGTTTACTATATTTAACTACTAGTTGTCCTAATATCATATTTAGTGTTTGCATATATGCACGATAGCTTGCACTAAGGAGTCACACTTATGCACCATTAAGTGTATCTTTCAATACCTTAAAGGAACTTCAACTACTGGCTTATGGTATCCCAAAATCACATAGTTTGTCCTAATCAGTTACTCGAATACTGATTTTGCTGGATGCAAAATTGATTATAAAGTACAAATGGTAGGTGACATTTTCTAGGTAAAGCTTTAGTCTTTTGGTTTAGCAAAAAATAAAATTCTATAGCATTATCAACAACTGAAGCTGAGTATATCGCTGCAGGACGTTGTTGTGCTCAAATTTTGTGAATGAAGCAAACCTTAGAAGGCGATAATCTACACTACACTAAGATTCCCATATATTGTGACAGCACTAGCACTATTAATCTGACTAAGAACCTAGAATGTCACTCATGCACCAAGCACATAGAAATACGTCACCACTTTTATGTGATCACCAACAATACGAAGATATTTGTCTAGAGTTTATTGACATAGATCATCAACTGGCATATATATTCATAAAACCACCAGTCGAAGATCGTTTTAAGTATCTGCATCGAGAGTTAGGCATACTTGAATTTTTGGAGTCAAAATGTGTTATGATTAATAAAAATACTTAAAATTTAAGAATCAATAATTTATTAATCGAAGTTATTTTGGGTAGACGTCGAAAGGGTCCTTCTTTCAATAAGACGTAAAAGCCTAAGTAATATGGTGCCGAGTGTCTTTGAACTACCGCTAGCTGGGATCCGGCCCCTACAACTAACCCAAGGTAATGGATATTAATTAATCAATGAATTACAAGTTTCTAAGTCATTTTTATCATTCATTACTCAAATATGAACTATAATTCAAGTGGCCAAACTCGAACCAAACTCGGACAGAGTTCAGACCGAACTTTGTGAGGAATTTTTATATAACAAAAGTTTAAAACAGTAACCCCCTCTACTTTTTCCTCCCCAAAACAGACGACCAAGAGCTCTAAAACCCTAATTTCTTAAACCCTAAATCCTAGAAACATACTTCTAAGGTCTCACAACCCAGAATTCCTCGAAACTAAGGAGTTCTGGAGGCATTATCGTCAATCTTTGATCATTTTTGAGGTACAACTCTCTCTTTTCTCTCTCAAATTTCTAATGACTCCTAGAATCTTTAAGAGAAAGAAAACTAGGGATACTACCTCATCCTCTATATTTGAATACGAACCCATCAATCTATTGAGTCCCTCTCGTCCCGATGACGATGAGTATTATGATGCAAACCTATTTGTTTCACTAGAAAGATCTACCCATTGGTTTGATCATTTCCGATACCGAAAACTCTGTCCGGGTGAAATGATAAATTTTATCATTTTTTCAAAATATTTGACTACGTTTGAAAACTTTGGACTTCGTGAATTATTAGAAGTTTCAAATCCTATTCACAAGAATGTAGTTCGTATGTTTAATTGCAACATGCAATAATCTATCGACTGTATCCATTCTTCTGTCAGCGGAAAGAAATTTGAATTCAATTCTGCCGACTTAAACGAATATTTTTAAATACCAAACAATGGTGACGCTCTTGTAAACATTATTAAAGTTTAGTTTCCTGATGGCATGACTCTTGACTCCTTCAAGGTCGTATTATATCATCCGAATATGGTTCCTTGGAAATGGTTATTTGCATGCAACCTAAACAAACATTTCTATGATTTGCATCGTATCATTATTTTATTTCTTCTACCCAAGACAACATCTATGGATGAGATCACGTACTTGGAACTACCTACGATATATCACATTCACTTTGGGATTTTTTTCTGTATCCAATACTATGTTAGCCCTTATGATCAACTATGGGAGAGTAGGCTATAACCTCCTCTCTCCTATGCATCTGACGACAATCTTCTAGAAATTTGATATTCTTTTAAAGTCTTATCCTATCTCTGGAACACATTCAAGGCTTCTTAGGTCTAGGAAGTACCCTCATCCTCCTGGTGATGCTCCACCTCCTCCAGCCCTAGTCGCAGACCCAGCAGACGCTCCAGCTGATTCAGCCCCTGCAGCCCCGGGTCACGCTATTGACGAGCTATATCAGCGGTTCAATGCTTTTGTCAGTCTCCATGGACAACAACGTCAGGGCGATCTGACTCACTATAGTGACATAGAGGTTCGCCACTTTTTTTAGGTTTAGGTCTTGAGAAATGCTAAGCTGACATTCAGTGGACGATGGCTCATCATCCTACTACACCGACGACTATCATCCGTCATCCAGCTTTTGACGGACCGAGATTTGAGGATGATCTGACTTTTGTCATCATCTTTGGTCTGAAGACTGCCTATTTTGATCTGACCAAGCCACCTGCTAATGCTCCTGGTGGAGCTGATAGTTGATTTGATGTTTTGGACTTAGAATTTTGTGGATCTATCTGATGATGATGATATGTAGCAGCACATTTTAGTTTTATGCATTTTGGACTTATTTACTTCAGTTGTAATGACACTTTCATTTTTTATGAGAGTTGTTAGTTTTCATCTACTGCTGATGTTCCATTACTGCTTAGTATTTTTTACTACTTGAGTTGCTGATTTGTCAGTTCATATCATATTTGTTATCACTCTATCTTTCTTTGTTGTTACTTGACTTATAAATTACAGGGAAGCCATATTTTGAGTATGTGACAAAGAGGGAGAATGAGCCACATACCAAAATCAAAAATTTTAGGATTTCGGACAAGTCAGGTATATTTGACAAAGTTCAATATTATATTAGTTATATTTTGGTATAGACTCAAAGTTTGTCAATTATCAAAATGGTAGAGATTGTTGGCCATGTTATGATCATACCTGATTTTGATAATTAACGTCAACTTTGGTCGATACGTAAAATATACATATAGCTACAGGTTTACAGTTTCAAGTCTGCACCTGCTACTGCTGCAAGCTATAAACGTATCGTCATCATCAAGAACCAAAAGTGATAAAATCAGATCAAGACTTTTACATATTTTATCTACATTTTTATCTTTATTGAGTCTAGAAAAATATATAAGATTGATCAGGATCGGTACTGGCTTAGCTAATCTCAGTCTACAAAAATATAGCATATCTATCTACATATTTATATCCAAAGTCCACAATCAAAAATAGCCCAAAATCTAACAAATTTGGCCTAAAACAGTTCTGTCAGAACTCAGGCAGAACTTGGCCAAAACTCAGTTTGAGTTCGGCCAGGGCAATTTCAATAAATTTTTGAATCCCCTTGACATTTGCATCCAATGTTCGAATGTGAGATTTCTGCATCCGAACTTTGCCCGAACTCTGGCCGAATTCGGTTACAAAAATACTATAAATATAGAGGAACTTTCACATTTTCAAATCACTCATTCATTCTCTTCTCATTCCTCTCAAAGTATTTTCTACGAGCTACACCTTCAAATCTAGCATATACTACTCTTAGCCAAACCAGTATAGTTTCTGTTTAATCTAGATTTTGGTTTTGAAGAGTTGTATCGGAGGCTAAATATCAAAAAATGTTTCAGTTTTCAAACGCCTTGTGAAGTCGGTCGTGCACTCGTCACCAAGCATGGTGTTGTAAGAGTTGTAAGCATTTGATTAATGCTTGTGTCATAGTGGATTAATATCGAGCATGAGTACCCAAGACTAGATTAGTCCTTCACGAGGAAAACCAAAATATATCGTTGTGCCACTGAGTTTGAACTTCTTAACACTTACTTTACTGCAATTTATTTACTGTTATATAATTTGCTCTTGCTTGCCATAGTACATAATTTTTAATTGTGATATTTTTTGATGCACATGCACACACTCTATTCATCCCCTCTAGAGGTGCTCAACGGTCCTACATGTGCCACGTGTCAAGATGGTCAGGCAATCTAATTAACTGCTAAGTAATTTAAATTCCTAATTAATAGCGTATGGGTTATTTAACCTCCTCATTTAAACCAGAGGTTCTCTTATATCTCAGTATATGCCACATGTCAATTTTGATCGGGCATTTAATCTTGATGATTTGATCTCGCTTTTATGGCATGTGCATTATACCAGCCTATTTAATGAGTAATCTTTCCAAATTACAGTATGTGCAACGTGTCATCATGATCGGGCCACACAATTAGCAGTCGTAATTGGTAAGTGCATTAAACTAACTTCCATAACGGTGCCTCCAAGATTTCTGCAACAGATCTTTTCCAATCAACATTACGTGTCACCTGGACCAGGCTTCACGGTTAATCAGCTATCGTATGTAGTTATAAAAAGTAAGATTATGTTGATCATTTACTCTATCGTATCTTAACACCGCCTCTAAGCGGCTATAAATAGGGTGTACCACCTTACTTCAAAAAAAATACACAGAGAAGGAGAAGCATGCATGTACAAAGAGAGAGCATATCAAAGAGAAAGGCCCTCACCTATCGAACCTTCGTTGTTAAGGTTTCGATTTTACTTCTTTGTTTGTAATCCAAAAAGGCAAAAGCAATACACTTTTCTTTTCCTTAATTTGTGATGGCAATAAATTTGGCGACTCTGCTGGGGACTGTCTTCTCATCTAACGAGAAGGTGGTGATGCAATCAGATACTACAAAATTGGAATCATCCCAGAAAATATTTGTCGTTTGTTTCGACCAACAAGCCTATAAAGATATGTTCTCGGGGGATTCAAACCCCTCTCCAAGGCTAGCAAAGCCTAAAAAGACCTGCCAAGCCTGGATGGCCTAGGCTGTTGTGCCACTCCCAAAGACAGCAAAAGATGCATGTCTGATTTTTGTTGATGAAACCACGTAGTAATCTCTTGTGTGTCCTGTCTATGCCTCTACCTCCGTATTTAGTGAAGAGAAGGATCGGCGCCCGGTTTGAGCAGAGGAAATAACTACGATGCTAGGAACTTACGGACTGACGTCCCTTCTAAACCCTGGTGGTCGCGAGCCCTAGAGAGGAGAAATAGTTGAAATGAGTAGAATTTCTCAGATGATTTTATTTATGGGCTCCTGCCACTACTTATAGAGAGTACACCTCCTCTTCATAATACAACTTTCGATGTGGGACTAAAGTCCCTTATTAGTTCTCAACACTCCCCCTCAAGATGGGCGATAGATATTAATCATCCCCATCTTGTTACATAGCTTTGACAGACTCAATGAACTAAAACCCTTAGTCAGATAGTCTCTAACTTGTTCTTTTGAGCGAACATGGTCAATCTTCAGTATCCCTTATTCTAGCTTCTCCTTGATGAAGAATCGATCGATCTCGAAGTGCTTCGTTCTGTCGTACTGAACTGGATTGTTAGCTATACTTATTGCAGCTTAACTATTGTCACGCCCCAGAACCAGAATACTGGAGAGCGGGGGCAGACATAGCCAGCTACGTATATGAAATGGAATCCATCTCGCTATACGGTCACGGCTGTCTAGATACATGAGGGTTTATCTACAAGCCAACAGTCTCTTAAGGTCAAGAACAAACCTATTGTCTCAATCACAAGCAAGTAAATAGATGTTACAAGATGTATGATCATTAAATATACAATAATAAGGCGTCCCAAATATTACATATTCAGCTGATCATGAAGCTAGTCGTTACAAAATGTCAGGACTAGCAAAAGTTTAGTCATACATGATCAACCCTAGGATCTGTTAATCATGTTACAGCCCATAGGCAGACAGTAAGTAAGTGCAATCGAGCTAAACAGGTGCTCGTCGGCTAAACGCCTCAAAAGAATATTTTACAATAGAGTGGGAGAGCCAAAAATAACCCACTCGTTGCCAGGGTTCCGTCTAGTGGCCACCATCTGGCTGGAAGGTCGGTAGATCCTCTGGAGCTGCTCCGAAATCTGGCCACACAAAACCAGCTGGGTCAGACCCCAGAAAGAGCAAGTGCTACAAAGGAGGCTTTAATTAAGAACTAAAACCAGCAATCAGCACAGGAATATAAATATAAATAAAATAAGGACTGGAATAAAAGGAAACATATCAGGATGATATACGACGAGATAACCATGGAACTATTCAGATAGCCAGGTTACAACCCGTAAACCAAACAAGGACCGGGGTTGTAACCCTTCGTCTGAACAGAACTTGGAATTCTCACCATTTATCGGTAAAATAAACACAAGCATTCTGGTCGTTCAATAATCTGGAACAGGATCAGGGCAAGACTAGACTGGTTAGACTCCATCCAATCATTTTACGGCCAAGCAAGAACTACGGCTTGATACTTTAACTAACTAGGGTTGTCACAAGCCTAATTACTAACAAGATGCAGTGAGATTACTCTACAGCCACAAGCCCTGCAGACCATCCAGGTTACCCAGGTCGAGAGATTAGGGTTGAATTCAGGTGGGTACATCGTCCAAGAAACGCATGTACCCTTAAGCAGTTTGAAGGGTGCAACACATGACAGTGTGCTGGAAGTGTGTCCTACTCGACGGCAGGCTACAGATCCCAAGCGCGCCCAGGTAACGGGATTACTTGTAGCTGGAAAATCTTTTTATGACTAATGTATTAATCTAGTTGTTAACCTTAGTTTATTTTAGTAGGTACTCCTGACCGTGGTACTCAGGAGTCCCCTCCTAGACATGATGCAAGACAGGACTGGATTATTTGTACAAGCACAATCACCCACGGTGTCCAGGTTATTTATACAGGTTATGTCATGTCAGGTAGCCGTCGCAACAGCTTATCAAGATATAACATGTCAGGTTTATCATGTCAAGTATACTTGTCAGGAGTGCGCCACGACGGGCCACTATCAGGTCATGTCAGGTTATTATGTCAGGAGTGTACCACTACGGGTCACTATCGTGTCATGCTCAGGTATCATTTCCAAACATATTAAACAAATCCATGATTATCAAGTTCATGACAAAAGGCGTAAGGATATAAAATGGACGTTAAATATCTAATAAAATATCAATATACAGGGCTATAGAAGATCAAGGGTAATCAGGCTACGCTCGAGCCAGGCTACGCTCAGGCTAGCGTACGCTCAGGTCTGCGTACCAAAGGATCCATACACTTCCAATAGGAAGCGTATGCAAGGGTCAGCGTACAGAAGGGCACGCTCAAGCTACAGGTCAGCGTACGCTCAAGCTACGCTGCCAACAGGCAGCGTATCAAGGTGAGCGTACGCTCACTAAACAGCAGTGTACGAAGGCTAGCGTACGCTCGCTAAACAGTAGCGTACGAAGGCTAGCGTACGCTCGCTAAACAGCAGCGTACGAAGGCTAGCGTACGCTCGCTAAACAGCAGCGTACGAAGGCTAGCGTACGCTCGCTAAACAGCAGCGTACAGTTCAGTGGCGTAAGCTAAAAAGCTAGCTCACTGTTCACTGTCTTCTCCAAATGGCAAGAACAGTAAGAACTCTAAAGTTGAATCTAAGCTTCAATTGTCCAAATCTTGGTCAAAACAAGTCCGAATCCAACTTTCCAAAGGTCAAAATTGGGTAGAATGATATTCTCTAAAACATGGAACCATCCAAACTTAAAAACAAGAAAGTTTAATAGATCAAAACCACCAAAAATCCGAAAATAGCAAAACTCTAGATCTACAAGAATTAAAGCCTCAAAATGAAAAATGACAAGTTCTAATGTGGTTTAGAATCATGAGGAGAAGCTAATGAAACCATCAAAAGGAGTTCTCTTGTGGAAGCAAGTTGCACTTGCCTATGGTGTTCTTGGTGGGTGGAGAAGAGTAATGGTGGGGGAAGGAGAAGTAAATAAGAATTATGGAGGAGAGAGAAGGTTGGTAGGGATAATAAAGAGGGGGGGTTGTGGTGGAAATAAAGGAGAAGCATAGGCTAAGGTGTTCCACCCTTGGCCCATGATGAACCAAGCATTGGGCCGGCCGAACAAAGCCAACCCAAACCGAGAGTAAACAAGCCAAGCCAAACCAAGGAGATATGCAAATACAAGATAAAATATGTATACGTATTTCAAATACGTAATACGAACAACAGGCATTACAACTATTGCTCAGAAGACATAATGGTGCTCTCTTGTCCAGCTTCAACTATGTCAGCAGTGCTCTTACCCATAGCAACTCTGACACTCCCAGTGCTATTGCCCTGTATTCTGCTTCAGTTGTCGACCGTGCTACCACTGGCTGTTTCTTGCTTCTCCATGAGACTAGATTTCCTCATACAAAAATACAGTACCCCATGGTAGACCTTCTGTCGTCTATGCAGCTTGCCCAGTCTATATCGCAGTATCCCTCAACTTCTATGTGTCCATTCTTCTTGAACCATAGTCCTTTTTCCGGCATCCCTTTCAGATATCTCAAGATCTAAAATACTGCTTCCATATGACCCATTCTTGGATCATGCATATAGCGTCACACTACACTCACCATAAATAATATATCCGGGCGAGTGTACCCCAGATAAATCAATCTCCCTACAAGTCTTTGATACCTTTCACTATTAACAGGCTCTCATACTTCTGCTCTCAGCTTGCACTTCTGGTCAATTGGAGTTACTGCTGCTTTGCATCCCAGCATCCCTATCTCCTTTAGCAGATCTAGTACATATTTTCTCTGTGAGAGAACAATTCCCTGTTCGTCGTCAGACACCTCGATACCCAGAAAATACCTCATCGCTCCTAAATCCTTTACCTCAAACTCCTTTGCGAGTTTTGACTTCAGCTTAGTAATCTCGACTTCATCATCACCAGTGATTATTATATCATCCACATATACAATAAGTATAGTAATGTGGCCTCTTGTATGCTGGAGAAAGACCGTATGATCTGTATTTGTTTGATAGTACCCCATGCCTGTAACAGCCTTTCTGAATCTGTCAAACCAGGCTCGAGGAGATTGCTTGAGTCCGTATAGTGACTTCTTTAGTTTACACACTTTACCATGCGACGTCCCTCCGTCTGATTCTGTCGTATAGTACCCTGGCGGGGGTTCTATGTATACTTCTTCTTGTAGGTACCCATAGAGAAAGGCATTTTTCATATCTAACTGGTATAGCTTCCACCCATAGTTTACTGCAATGGAGACTAGAGTTCTTACCGTGCTCATTTTCGCTACTGGGGCAAACGTCTCATCATAGTCAATGCCATATGATTGTGTGTATCCTTTTGCAACCAACCTCGCCTTGTACCGCTCTACTTTTCTTTCTGGCATCTCTTTTACTGTTTACACCCATTTGCATCCCACGGCTTTCTTCCCTTTGGGTAATGGAACCAGCTCCCATGTCTTATTTTTCTCTAGTGCCCCAAGTTCTTCCATCATTACAGCTTTCTACCTTGGATTTTTCTTTGCTTCCTGCCAACACTCGGGCAAAGAAGTAAAGTCTTACGATGCAATGAAGGCTCGATAATTTGGAGAAATGTTAGAATAAGACAAGAAGTTGGCAATGCCTTGTTCATAATTATCATAACGATGAGGAGCCTTACCCTCATTGATGCAAGAAGATCTCCTTAAAGGAGCAATAAGTGGTGGAGAGGACATACCCTCAGAGTCAGAGAGATCCGTATCGAAATTAGAGTGATTCAGTGCGGGGACGACATCTTTAAGAGCCGGGGCAGGAGTAGACGAGGGACTTGGTATTGTAGGCACTAGACTTGGTACAGTAGGCACTGACACTAGGCATGGCTTCTCCTCCTGCGTAACATATGTATCGTCCTCTTCATCGGAGTCACTGCTATCTTCCCCTTTCGTCTAGTTCTCCACGACCGGGCACGGGACCGATCCGACTACCACGTTTGGGCTTATTCTCTCTCCCTCACGTCTAACACCGTCCATGTTAGGTGTGTCCCCAAATGCTGAACCTTTATCTGAACCATAGTATGGTTCCAGTTCTCGGAATGTAACGTCCATGCTAACAAACTGTTTCTGCTCAACCGGGCTCCAAGGTGCGTATCCCTTCTGAGTCACCGTGTACCCGACAAAAACATATTTAACCGCTCTAGGATCCAGTTTACCAACTCCGGGCCTATTATCTTAGACAAAACACACACCCAAATACTTTCGGTGGAACTGTGTAAGTGGTTACACCAGTAAGCATTTCCAAAGGTGTCTTTCAGTCCAATACCTGAGATGATATTCTATTGATGAGATAAGAGGCCGTCAAGACAGCTTGTCCCCATAAGTGTTTTAGGATATTCATAGCCAACATCATCGTCCGTGCGACCTCCAGCATGTGTCTGTTCTTCCGTTCGGCCACACCATTTTGTACCGATGTATAGGCACATGAAGTTTGGTGTAGTATTCCTTGAGTGGATAAATACTCAGCAACCTTCATATTAGTATACTCTGTCCCATTGTCAGACCGTAAATACTTAATTTTAGTGCCATATTATGTTTCTATCCGACGATGAAAATCTCGAAATGCCTCAAAGGCATCACTTTTATTCTTCATAAGGTAGACCCAAGTCATGCGAGTATAACAATCAATAAAAGTGACGAACCATCAAAAACCGTTAATACCGGTTGTAGGACAAGGGTCCCATGTTTGCCATTGATTGTAAAAGTGTAGAACAATTTTATAGGAGGACTGAACTCAGACTCACAATACAAACTCGCTCGTACAAAGAAAGCCTAGGAAAGAAAACCTAGGTACAGTAATGTAAGTACGATTGTTTATTTTTGATTTTGGGGGATAACGGTAGAGGCTCGGGAAAGCGACGGCAGCTCTGCCTTACTCCTTGGACGATCGGACGTAGCCTTGTTTCTGATGAAGAAATGCTCTTGGAATGTATGGGGAGACTCTTCTGTGCGTGCCTTTGTCTCTCTGTGTATCTAGCCGTGGATGTGTCCTCTCTTTTGCAAGGGAATGGCACCTTGCTATTAATAGGAGTGGGGTGTGATCATTAGGGTTTGCAATGATTGCCCCTTAAAAAGTCGACGGTTTGGGGATCAATTACCATTTTTCTTGATCCTGTTTTGTTGGCAATTAATCTGGGCCGTTAATCTTGATTGCAACAAATCTGGGCAGTTAATATTGATTGCACCAAAATCTGTATGGGCAATTAATGTTGATTGCCACGAATCTTTATGATTTATTATGACAAG
>JANAVB010039334.1:0-66260 GCA_029216955.1 Iris pallida | reverse complement strand
GCTAGTTGGACTGGTGGAGTTAGTTAACATGTGGTGGAGTTGGCTAATATCAAAATCAGTAACTAAACAACAACAAAATTAGGGTTTAACAGCTTAGCCATAGGATTAATTGCAAGCGTCTAGCTATATACAATTAAACTAGAACAGACCAGTTAATCACAAAGCATATTATGCCATAGCCTAAAATCTCAGGTGATCTTACATCACTCAATACAGAGTCTCAGTAAACTCTCCTCATGGTATTTTCTTTCATATTTTAAACAAAAAGAAGCATCAAAAATACTTCTCTAGTGCCATAGCCTAGAAAACTTTGACTGCAATCCGCTCCTCATATGATCATAGCATTTCTAGTACGCCTCAATAAAACACTTCAGATCATAAGAAGAATGGGCCCATTAATGCCAGGCACCTGAACTTACTAACTTAATCTGTCCGATGACTCCTAATGTTAGCAAGATAATAATAGAAAAAACCAAGGTATATGTATGTAGCAGAGTGCACATAAAAGTAGCAAGATGCATAGGAAGTGCAAATTAGCAAAGAAAACTATTGAGAGACGAAAAGAATTAGCATATTACTGAGAGTGCTTTCAAATTTCTTTTCCCCATCAGGTGGGTTCAAATATTCTTCAGGCAGTGAACAATGAGATGTTGAGTGTCCTCTGCTGCAGTAGGGAAGCAATTTTTTTGTGGTGTGTGCTACTTAATGTGTATTTGCTTGCGGCTCCTTCAGTTCTAATGCATATGTAGAAATATGGGTATGTGTTCATTAAGAAGCTTTGTAGGTTGCTGTTATAGTTCTTTCAGTCGTTAGCAAGGGGAAGTATCAGTCTATGGAAGTTGATGGTGTTCAATATTGAATCTTATAAAAAAATTAGTGTGGATGTAGATGATGATTCAGGTTATTTGCATAATTCATGTGTTCTTGAAAGTTTAAGAGTCCGAATAAATATTTGTCGACACTTAAGACTTTTACTTCCACACAATGTTAATGTTGAGTTTTTCATGGTACCAAACTCTGATACCACGACGAATTTCATATGTGTATGATATCATGCTGATATTTAAATGCTTAATGTGTCCGTTGCATGCATTTAAGTAAACTAATCCCAAAAGTTTGGAAGTAATCCACTTTCCTCTCATCAAAGAGTACATGATGAAACTAATATCCACAAACTTTACGTAAAAAAACTATGAAGTACATTAATAGGATTGTAACATTGTACTTCTTTAAACCCTTGCCTTGAGAGCAAGCATGTCGACAAGAATGAGAAAACTATGGATATAAGTGGTTAGAAGAAACTAAAAGATGCAAAAGTTTTCCTTTATTAATTAACTACTTGAAAGGTATTCTGTTTGTCTACATGCTTAGAGATATGCTTTGAATAAACTACTGTAAGCATGATTAGGATTGCCAAATCTGACATTTTCTGAAAGTTCAAAATTGGTTAGGCATCTAGGATGCCACTAATATTCACCTTAATCTAGGATGCAGATAGCTTCGGTAAATCAAGTGGGGGGTAAGTCTAAATTTCTCTTATTTAATTTATACTCACTTTGCACATTTTAACGATTACTATGGTTTTGCATTTGTTTCACCTGCTGAATATCTTGCCGCGTAGTATTGCACAGGTATGCATTGAATTTTACTTCTTATGTAAATCAATGAAGCCCAAAAGCGCATCTACTCCATTTGTGTCATCAGAGGTAGTCTATAACAAAAGCATTAACTACATAAACAAGTACTCCATTAAGTGGTGGCAACATTTAGATGCGCATCTTAGAACTTATGCTCAACTTCGTTTATCTAAACCTCAAAGTATCCTTTTAGAACAATATAACCATGGGCTGGAAAGAAAGCCATCATAAATGGCTGACGCTTAAACAAAATAACATTAGTTTTATAAATTCGAGGCAAAGCATTGATCAAGATAGATGATGTTGAAGCATAAGTAACATCCTTACCTGAGAAATGCCTTGAGGAGTTCCTTTCTGACAAATCATCTGTCATGCGAACATCAGAATTTATATCTTTGATTGCTTTCCCTTCTCTAGTTTTAGATTCATCTGCAATAAACATACAAACTTACGTAAAACACAAATTACGAATTGCCTGAAAGTCCACCATATAACTTGTATTAGGATTTTTGAATTTGCATGCACATATTACTTACTGGAACAGGGATATCTGAGGATGCACTGTTATTACTCCTAACTGTTTCTACATGTTCTTCTACTTTGGCTATCGAGGTGTTAACTTGATCCTCAACTTAGACTTTGTCTTCATCTTTTCCTCTAGATCATTTCCTGAAGCTTCAAATGTGCCCTTGCGTTTGGGAAAAGCTTCATGGTTGAATTTTTTGATAAAATCTTTCACTTTTCCTTTCATTTTGTTGCCACCCTTTTTTCTTTCTGAGATATCGAGGAATACTGGTAGTGGGGCTACTAACTTCCTGGTTGAATTTTAACTGGCGCTGCTCCATATGCATGTTGCAACACTCATCTGGGCATTGGTAAGAGTCAGCAACTTTTCTTTTCAGTTTCTGAACTAAACATTCTAATCTGAGTTATTTTTTATTATCAAAATAAAGCCTTAGGGATGATTTGGAATCGCCTGGATATTTGTTTCTGTATTTTTTGAAAGGAATGTATGCTTTAGCATTAACATCGTGCTCTAATATACTATAGCAGGATTAACCAAATCTTTGCCACATTTTTATCTTTTACAAGTGTTGTTGTAATCCGCTGCAGGCCTTACCACTTTATAGTACATAAGTTGTCTTTACTGATGATAGGAAGATGTGACATTGATGCATGCGATGGCTTTGGATGCCTATAAAATCTGTCTCCTGTTCAAGACTTATTTCTGGTAACAAGGTGAGCATTTTTTGTCGAAATATCATAGAAAATGTTACCAGTGATTCCCTAATTTGATATACTTATATCATTATGTTGCATGGTCAAGAATAAGATCAAATACGTTATGAATGTGCCAACATGGACGCTGTACTAAAATTTACTTTGTATGTGTTGTGTCTGGTACATGTATGACACAACCATGTATACTCTACCTATATGGATTGAAAATAAATATTAGAATGATGTGGAAGGTAGATAGCCTTTTATCATGATGATAGGATTGTTGTCTGGAGGTATATATTTAGTAATTGCCAATCCATCTTAGAGATTATATTTGGACAACATGGATACTAACATAATGCACAATGGCAGTTTGTGAACAGACCTGTGGGCAGATCAGAACCAAAAGTATGTCTCTGTACAGCTTGGTAACTGCAGGTGAGTGTAGGCATGTTGTAGTGAACTGCAGAGCAGTTTTTACATGTGCATGTGCAGTATAATGCATAACAGTTCTGAAGCTGTGGATTTTTGCAGGATTACATAGCAGGGGATATGAGGGTGCATATCAGGGGAAGCAACAAGGAGTATCAGACCGAGTGTGGGTTGGTGTGAGGAGTATAGGTGTGTCAAGGGTTTAAGTGTTAGCACCAATGATTTTAGTTAGGTACAAATATTGGGGCTAGAGTAGTATACGCATATTTGAAATTTGCAGTTCCTGCAACTGGAAAGTAGGAGTGTGATATATATATATATATATATAATATATATATATATATATATATATATATAATTATATCCTTCAAAATTGCTCTATGTGGCCTATCTTTGTTCATAAATTTTGGGGATCATATATTTGTTGTCTACTTAAGTGCAATCTATCACTTGGTTGCACATATAACCTAGTAGTCTGGAACATAGATTTCAAAGGTCATTATTGAATCATGAATAATTGATTTTCTATATTATTGTCAGTAGGTTTAACTAAATGTTGTCATATGGGAGGCACAATACTTAAATCTTATTATATTATGGTCTAGGGTGACGACGATTTCAAAATCAACTTGAGAAGGGTAGCTACTACAAGCATGTTCGGATTTGCTTTTGTTGGACCAATTGCTAATTACTGGTAAGTTTTATATTCAACTTATTTGAGATTAGTTTGTATTGAAATTGTGATTCTCACTTTATGCTTGCTCGACTCAATATTATTGGACAAGCCTAGTACATTCCTTCAAATCAGTATGACCAAAGTCCTCTAAGCTGAATATAGCTACAAAGTTAAGTATAGTTTGCAAATGAGATAATGACATACTGTTAGAAGTGAAACAATTGAACTTGTGACCATTTTATGTATTTTTACACAGGGAGAGGAGAAGCTGTTAGCAGGAAAGAGCAAGCCGTCTGATATCAATAGAGGTAAGACAACTTACCTACATATGGTACTGCCTCTATTTTTTCTGTTCATCCTGATTCATCGAACTTCCTTATTCGATGGTGCTAACATATGCCAGCAGCAGTCCAGCAGTGAGCTGCTGCTGCTCCTCTCTCATTCCATGCCTACTATAGTGGGTCAACTATAGAACAAACAGTTTTAAGACTGTATATCCAGTACTGAACACCCCCATCTCTGATTCAAAATTTGATACACTCATAGTCTACATAGAGCACACACCATATACTCCCTGTGCTACACTTTACCCTTCACATATTTTACCTGTAAAATTTAACATACAATCAACAAAACCCAAAAATCAAAAAGGACAGACTAATATTTATACATGTCAAGGAAATGTAACAGGTTTTATCTACAAAGACATGCGATTCAACACTAGCACAAACAACATATATGCCCCAGTCTCTGGTGTAATTACTGTAAAGATGAACCTTGCCAAACCTGAGGATGTCTTTGATGTGTGCCATCAAAGAAACAATGGTGAATTGTCACCCGAATGCACCAATAAGCATTGTTTAACGTGCATGGAGAAGTGGCATCTATTTCAAATAGAGAAACATGGATAAGTAGGCAAATAATCTTAAGGTGAGGTAGACCAACTATGCCTGGAGAAAAACAAGACCTATGAAAAGGAACATAAGTTGACTTTAATCTCATCACCATGAAGACTTAGCCAGGTATGAATTTCATACTACCTATAACAAGAAGATAACAACCATTAAGATGTGCATTTGCGAAGATTCTATTTACTCCATTAGAAGCTGCACAATTCTGCAAAAGACTACCAGTGTTAACTTTTTATAATTTTATTTACATGTTTTTGTATCTTTGAATTGAAAACGGTGAGGTGAGGGGGTCAGTAGAAATATAGTAAAGGATACGATAAGAAATGAGTACATTTATGGAAGTTAGAGGTGATTAATTGAGGATAGTATTATAGAAAATCGCTAGATGGTTTGGACTATTTGGACGTACAACGAGACAGATGAACCCATTAAGATCTAGCGTTAGAATCCTACTTAAAGAAGAGCAAAAAGTCTGAATGGTGTTTGATAACTCTAGCGAGATGTTCATCACAGAACAAAAAATAATAGAAGAGACTCAAAGAGATTCATGTAGTCAACTATACAAAATTGGGATAAAGGCTTACTAATTTGTGTTGTTGTTTGTTTCTCCCCATGGTTAAGCGGTTCAAAATTAAAAGTACCATCAAAATAAACTTAAACAACCAACAGTGTCTGTCCATCACAAAATTTTAACTGGTAAAGTATCAGATGTGTCAAGTGTAAAAAGGTGCAAACTTTACTAGAAAATTATTCTCTCTATGCTCCTTTTAACCATTAATTTGTTTGTAGATTGAACCAATTAAAGGTTTCATGTTTAATGCAGCCTTCCTAGCAAATATTATCAATTAAAATTTTCATGTCTAAGCAATAACACAATGACAATAAATATATCACAAAATTCACCCACAAATGGTCTATTTGTCTTACCTTGAGACAGTGATATCAGTACTTTCACGTGTGATGTTAATAAGCCCGTCACTAAAATCACGCAGACTGCAACGGTCGATCCATATGTGCCTTGATTTGGGCTTGATATGGATAGCATCGACGTCGTGTCCTCTACCACTTTCAAACTCGAGGTTGCATATGATGACATGCTCGCACTCTCTCAACTGCAAACCTTGCTTGTCAGCATAATCTTTTGTCCTTGGCCGTCGATCGTCTTATATGATGATCCATACCCTCAGGTAAGACGAGAGGTTAATGGTTCCTGAAAGTTCAAAGATGATACAGATTGCCTCTTCTCTATGGCATCCCTCGCGAAGCGATCCACATCCATCATCTGCACAATTCGATAAATAGTGGATAAACATGCGCGACAAAATTCGTACATACCCATCAAAGAAAAATATATAAGCAGTGCACTTCTTTGCCTACTCAATTAGCTTTTGATCAAACAAAATTATGGCAGCGTATCATAACCATTGTTCATGAGTCCTACTTCGAGATACTAATTCTTCGTTCTTTTTTCAAGTTCTAGTTAAAAATAATGTGCAAAAGTGCTAACCTTTGGAGTGAAGAACCAGAGGATATCTATTGAGATGGCTAAGTATTCAGCTTTTTTGTCGAATAAACTTTTCAACTCTACTATTTCGTTGAATCAAACATCCCTAAACTTTGTCATATTAATAGAAAAATCCCTATATTGGAAATCAAGTAAAAAAGAACTAAACTTTTGGTTCACTACAACAAGAGAGCGAACAATATTAACAAACAAGTGCAATGCTAATGAATTTATGCAAATAAAGTCAAAAGATTACACAATAAACCCTAAAAACTCGGGAACGAAGAATCGGGCACGCCAAGAGCGCGGGCCGTGCCCGTGTCACCGTGTCCGGTTTCGTGTCCGTGCAACATGAACTCGGACTGAAGAATCCCGCAAGTCCATCGGAAAAAACCCTAAAAACTAGAGAAACAAATGAGAGGATGGCGAACCGTACCATCCAGATTGGCGACGTGATACAGAGCACCGTGGAGGCCACCGATAGCGTGCCGGCCGAAACCCTCGGCCTGTCCGGCCAGCGCGCGGAGGCTTTCGTCGATGTGGCAGTAGGGAAGCACCGACATTTTACTTTCTCTTCTCCTTCTTCATGGCTTCCGATCTCTACTGTGTGGACGAGTTCTTGTAGAGAGTGGTAGTGGTGACCCGGTCTGTTATATTTCTTGACATGTAACAGGTCTTTGTTGATAAACCGATGGAGGGAGAGGAGAAATTTTAGAGGGGGGGGGGAAATATTTTAGAGGGGGGGGGGGGGAGTTCGTTCCTTTTATTAGTTGGGAGTAGGAAAAGTTTAGAAGGGGAAAAATATTTTAGAAGGGGGAAAATATTTGGAGAGGAAAAAGTGGCGCACACAAAAAAATTATACCTACTTTCTATTTCTGCTGACCAAGTCCAACAAATTTATACTTATTAAATTATTAATTTTATTAAATTTATTTAGTATAAAAATATTTATTATTAGTGACGAAAAAAGGAGTACCAAATATTTATCTCAAAGCAACTAAAATATTTAGTGCATTTTTTATTTAATGATCAAAATTCTAAATAATTTCTCATAAATTTGGAATCACTATAAACCCTAAATAAAATAAAGAAATGAAGGCACGAGTAACCTCTAATCGAGACAGAGAATAGAAAAAGAAGAAAACGTGAGAGAGAATACAGACTAGTTGTATTCGATTACTAGATTCGGGTTCAGATTCGGATTCGGATTAGAATTAATACATACATGATCGTTCTCTATATTAAATATGGTTTAAAATGGTTAAAAATGTGTTTCCAAATAGTATATATATTTCACTTATTAATACATAAAAATTTAAAAAATACTATTGTATATTTTTCTTCTTATGTAGTTGTTAAAAAAATTTTAAAAATAACATAAAAATAATAATATGTTCAACATTAAAATTATATTTAAACTAACTGCATCGTATATCTAATTAAGCACATACCAAAGATTCAAACAGTATATTTATAATAAATCATAATTAAAATATATTTAAATTATATTTAGAATATTATAATACAAATTAAATCTTTATCTATTTTATAAAATAATATCATAGATTATTTTTATACGTGCAATGTACCTAAACTAGATTAGTGTGTCTTTTTTTTATACTTTAGGTAAGTTATTGTTTTGCTAGACGAAAAGAGATCATATCAGACAAAATTACAGTATGATCTTTTTTCTACCTTTCAGCTCTTGCTGGAGTTTATACAGAATATCGCATGAAGAACAATGATAGCCTTTACTAACATAATGTATGTGTACTCATATGTTTTAGTTGCTTCAAAGTCAACTATCATCAATAGGTTTTAATTGTATCAGAGGGAAAGATGCTGGATTGGCAGCTGTCATTTTGAAATTACAAGAGGTAGCTACCAATGTCGGACTTTAAATTTTGAGTCCTGAGACAACTCTAATACCATGTTTGATACGCGGTATTTTTTTTTTTCCCGAAAAATTTAGGGTGGGAATCTATTACCATGTTTGTTTGGGCTATGAAAAATTTATTCCCAGGAGTTAAAAATACCCGGATAAATAGTTTATCTATAAAACATGGGAATCTTATCCCTTAAGAATAGGTGGGTATTTTTCTTTTGCCCGGGCAAAAGAAAAATTTGTTTGAACTTTTTTCTGCTTTTTTGATCATTTTTGAACATTTTCTTTTTTGCCCTTTTTTCCCCTTTTTTGCCCTTTTTGTTGTTTTGTCGTTTTTTGTCGCTTTTTGGTCATTTTTGTCAGTTTTTATCGATTTTTTCGCTTTTTGTCATTTTTAGTCCTTTTGTCCTTTTTTGATTTTTTTTTTTTTTTTCTCTTTTTGTCACTATTTTGTCATTTTACCGGTTTTTGTCGTTTTTGGCTTTTTTTGTCATTTTTAGTAGTTTTTGTTCCTTTTTTGTCTCTTTTCTGCCATTTGTTATCTTTTGTCGTTTTTATCCTTTTCTTTTTTACGATTTTTGTCCTTTTTGTCATTTTTGTTGTTTTTTGTCTTTTTTGTTTTTTGTCGTTTTTTGTTGTTGGTCATTTTTTGTTTTTTTTGTCGATTTTGTTTCTTTTTTGTCTTTTTAAGTCGTTTTTTGTCATTTTTTTGTCGTTTTGTTGCTTTTTGTCATTTTTGTCTCTCTTTTTTTGTTTGTCGTTTTTCGTCTCTTTTTATCTTTTTTTGTCGTTTTTTACTAGTTTGTCGTTTTTTGTTGTCTTTTGTCGTTTTTGTTGTTATTTAGTAATTTTTTGACATTTTGTGTTTTTTGTTTTTTTTTTTTTTTTTTTGTTTTTTTTTTTTTTTGTGTCTTTTTTGTCGTTTTTGTAGTAGTTTTTTGCCATTTTTGTAAAAAAAAATTGTCCTTTTTTGTTGTCTTTGGTTCTTTTTGTGGTTTTTTTTATTTTTCTATATTTTTTGTTTTTGACATTTTTTGGTCTTTTTATCGTTTTTGTTGTTTTTCTGTCATTTTTGTCGCTTTCGTTATTTTTTTGGTCTTTTTTATCATTTTTTTGTTGTTTTTGGATTTTTGGTTTTTTTTCGTCGTTTTAGTCTTTTTTTTGGCCTTTTTGTCCTTTTCTTTTTTCTTTTTTTTTTTGGTCGGGTTTTTTTTTCGTTTTTAATCGTTTTTTTTCTTTTTCACTTTTTTTTACCTTTTTTCAATTTTGGTTTTTTTCCTTCATTTTTTTTTCATTTTTAGTTTTTTTATCATTTTTATTTTTTTCTCGGGAATGTTTATATAGTCACCAAACCCAAACATGGGAATGTAATTTTCTAGGAAATTTAATTCCTTGGAATTTGATTCTGGGAATATAGAATTTCCGGCTATATAGTATTCCGCATACTAAACGCCTCCTAAAAGTTGTGCCCTCAAAGCTTAATGCTCATACAATTTTTTTTATGGACAACAATAAAATAGTTATCAACACAAAATTTAAGAAAAAATAATTAACAAATATAATATCCAAAATAATATATTTTATAATGAAATACTAAAAAATTGAAGATATTCCAAGCAAAAAAATTGATGTTCTAAACAAATAAAAATAATAATGTTTCAAATAATTCTTATGAAAATAATAAAAAAATAAAAATTATAACTTGTTCTATTGTTCAATTAAATCCAACAGGACAGCGAAAGAGAGAGAGAGAGAGAGGATGTTGACAACGACAAAAGAAAAAAAGGGGATTGGCAGCGACTAAAGGGTATAAGAAAATTTGGAGCATCATAATGTTAGATCAGCAACAGAAGGAGAGAGGATTAATTTTGACAGCGATTGCACGAATTTTTTTTCTTCATTCTGACTAACTGATTTATCTTTTGATAATATAATATATGACATTTAGATATTCTAAATTTTGGCCTGAGGCACCCGCTCCGGCTACGGTAACTACCACATTTCAAAATTTTGAGTTGTTTTCAAACAAATTTCCAAACAAATTCATAATATTATTTAGTTGATGCACTTATAAGATCTTAAAGGGAACCCAAAAAGTAAATTGAGCAAACTGATAGGACTGAAATCTCCAATCCTTGTATACACTTTGTGGGGAGTAAGATATTTGCATAGTAAGTTATACATATGCCAATACCAAAACATAATTCTTGAACCAACATGAGAAAATCAAGATTGGGACCAACAAGAATAATATAAAAATATTAAATAATTATCAAAGATAATTGAACGAAAAAGATTAACAATCAAGGGTGTAAAAGCAAAGTAAGTTGTAAAAACATGTAAATAAAAAAAAAACTTATTTATCTAGATGATTACGCTTTAAAAGTTCTAATATTTGTTAGATATTTTTAATAATTCATTAATTGAATATATGACACACCCTAAGCTAAAGCAGCATTTTAAATAGTAAATTAGAGGTGGAGGAGAGATGATTTTTACAAGAAAGAATATTATAACAAGCAAGAAGCGGGGGGAAGGGATTGATGCAAGAAGTATATATATTAGGTCTGTCTTTCGAAGCCGTGGAAGGGATGGTTTAACATGTGACAGATCCATTTAACCATGAACTGCTACCAAGTGAGGTATTGACCTAATAAGACCAACTTTTCGAATAATATTATCCTAGAAATATTTTAAAGATATATTTACAACGTTGTCTATATATTGTAAAAAAACACATATTTTACAACATTTTATAAAAGTTGTTAAATATAACCCTTTTATAATGTTTCATAAACATTGCAAAATGATATTACATATACAACGTTTGCATAACGTGGTAAAATAAAATTAATTTTACAACATCAAACAAACATTGTGCAATATAAACAATGTACAACTATTGTTAAACGTTGTTGAACATGACATTTTTTACAATATTTTAAGTACATTGTTCAAATTAGTAACTTTGGCAACAATAAATAACCGTTGTCAAAATTAATAAATCTTACAATGTTAATAAAACGTTGTTAAAAATAATAATACACAACTTTTGTGAATGACCATTGTAGAAGCCTTAACGTTTGAATGTAAAACGTTGTTTGCACATGTATTTTACAACGTTTTTACAATAAAGGTTGTAGAAGACCCCCATTTTTTACAACATTTTTCAGAAGTGTTTTAGATGGAACGTTGTAAAAGGGGATTTTTCTTGTAGTGAAAGTACAGGAAATGAGAACAAGACATGAACTGAATAGAAATACTGAAAGTAAAACAGGGAAACATGGTAAGAGTCCTGAACATGAAATACAACCTGAATCATGAAATACAAACTGAACATGAAATACAGCCTGAACATGAAATACGACCATAAAATCCTGAAATACAAACTGAATCCTGACATGTGCAATATTTGAAATACATCTAGATTGTGATCGACTTGGGTAGATGCAATGATAATGAAATGGTACGGCTTTGGCCCCGCGTGCACGGTGCGGGACCCAAGCTATTCATATGAGTAGTAACAGGGTTTGATCACACATCTATAGTATTTCCCTTCCCAGACACAATGATACAAGGAACATGAAACGAGACAATATCGTGATATATCCTGTCATCAAGAGATACAAGAATGAATATGAAGACATGAGAAATGGACAAATCAGAGGAGTATACTTGCCTGTCTCCGGGTGATCAAGGGTGTGTATTAAAGCTGGATATCCTCCTGAATTTTGTATAAGTTGGTTAAGCTTCTAAATAATCACATTAGCTAATATTGTTACATAGTTAAAGTTCAATTCTAACCCTAGGCTAACTATAGGTATAGACTAGTCAAGGAGACTATAAAAATAGTCCTTAATCTTAGCAATTTTATTAGCAAGATAAATTTGTAGGATAATGCCATAACACAATAGTACTAATTATATTATAATAGTTTAACTAAGATTATACAATGTAATTGGAAACATGTTCCTGGTAGTAAATATTACCTACAAATTTACCATAACAACACTATCAAGGTAAATATGTATAATCCAAAATTGCAAGGATGAAACTATAAAAGCTTCTAACATACACTCCTGACTCAACTAGTCTAGCACCCACAAGCAAACCATTGTTTTGTAAACTCGTCAACCTTGAACCCAACTATTCAAGTTCTTCCAGCACACAAATCCCTTACTTCTGTATTCTACTCCTACATACTCATCCTTCTTAAGTAATGTCTTTCTCTATCACATCATTCTTCACAACTAGAGTATCCATATACTAAACCGTATCATATACAAGCTTTAACAATTTACTAACAAACAACTAATCTAGCACTGATTCTCCAACTAAAGAAACAAGGTCCCATAAATCATCCTCATAGACAAGAAATTAATACACACTACAGTTCTCACCACCATAGTTTAAAAGGACACAATCATGAATATTTCACAATTTAAACATTAGTGAGTCTGAGGAAGCTAAGCCTAAATTCCTACTTGAAATAACCCCAAAATTTCAAATATAACAGCTATTAAGGTTCAACTCCATCTCCGACCATTGTACGCCTAGCCAACTAATTTGTAACCGACTTCTTCTTCTTCCTCTCCTTACTAATCTCGACCCGACCAAAACGATTTCCCTGTACACCATTTTACTTCGGGACACACAGGATTCTGATACGAACCAAATTCCCAGACACGAACAAAAGAAACACCACATTCTAAAATCAAAACTAATACAACTATTTGCTCTTCGGAAATGAAAATGATAGAGATTACCTGAGAAGAATTGCTTCTGGAAGGAGTGCTACCCCACAGAATCGGACACCAGCTTCATGTGTTCAGATCACAGCTACGTCCCTGGTTTAGACATTCCATCAAACGAGTAGCGATCAACAATACAGGGTTATATTCCCATATCTCCTCTGTTTTCTTTGAAACAAATAAATACAGGAATTAACCTAGGATATCATGGATCGAAACTTTGATGAATCCAATCGTTTCAAGAAAACAAAGCTCCCATTCAAGCAAGGTAAACTTGACTGAATCCGAAAATTCAAAAGAAGTGTCGAAGCAGAATCAAAGACGACCTACCTAGATCAAGTTTATCGATCGAATTGGCCGACGACTTGATCGCTCAGTCCGATCGATCTGGCTCTGGAATTAATTCAGAGATTTCAAAGAAACATGAGGAATCGCAGAACAAAACCAAACTTAATTCATCAAAAACTCACCTTTGATTGTCCGTCCGCCTAAGAAGAAGAATGCTGAACATGCTCGAACAGATCCCGGAGATCAAGCGGAAGCTCATCGTCGGTTCGTCGACAACCTTACCAAGAAGAGGAACGGATTTTTCAATCTCAATCTAGAGTGAAAGTCAGGAAAGGAAATCGAACATCAATTTCTTCAAGAACACCTAAAATTCACCCAGATCTTGAATGGAAACTGAAATCGACACTCACAAGCCTCGTCGCCGTCTAATCGTCGGAAAGAAGGGGAATTTGCCGAAGATTCGCTCGTGTGTCGCCGATGGAAGGAAACAATCGTCGTTGCCGTGAAACCCGACTCAGTCGCCATCACCATCATCGTCGCCACCGTCGTGGTCGCTGAGCTCGGAAGAGAGATAGAGCAGAGGAAAAATAAAACTCTGAAAAAAAAGATGAGAGTGAATGGTTAACTCTCTCTCTCTCTCTCTCTCTCTCTGTGTGATAAATAAATAGTAAGGAAAACTTACAAAAAAAACCCCCGCTGGAATATTATTTTACTTAAGTCCCTTGATTAATGAAAACTTTTATAAAAAAAAACCCTTCTCCTTTTCATAATTGCAGGAATTGATTCAAAATCAGTTAGAGGGTCACATGGTGGCCCAAAGTTGTTACAACAACTTTTTAAATTTGAAAAGTTGCCCAGAATTAATTCCCTCCAAAATATTTTTAAATTATAAACTGAAATTAATTTATTATTGAAACTAGTAACAACAAGTATACAATTTTATAGAAATTGAATTTATTATTACTTAAGAAAAAAAATGGGAGGTGGAGTTACAAATCTCCCCCCCTTAAAAAAATTTCGTCCTCGAAATTCAAAGGACCCAAAAATAAATCTCAGCAATTCACAAAAGATCCAAACACCAGTCATTTATTGAAAATAGAATTTCATAAGAAACAGAGTACAGTCAAATCAATCAAACAGAGTGGGATAGCGCTCCCGCATCTCGTCCTCGTGCTCCCATGTGGACTCTGTAGCCTCCCTTCCCGAAAAGTTTTAAAATATTTTTTATTTTTATTATTTGATTTAAATGGGGATTTTAGAATTTTATAAATATTTATTTAGTTAAATATTACGGTAGATGATTTTAGCCATGGTTGAGTTTTGAAGTACTAGACGACTAGGATTTGTGGCACGGGAGATGTAGCAGTGTGCCTTGACTAGTGTACTAGTCATGCCCGGGGAAACCTAGCCATAGGGATGTCCTAACTAGAAAAACCAGACCAAGTTACGACTTAACTCTATCGAAGTTTTTATTTATTATTTAATTATATTATTGAGTTTTCGGGAACCCGGGTGTCTCGAACCTGTCCAGATTAGACCCAAGTCAAACCCAAGCCCATGTAGTCGTGTAGTGGGACCAAATACGACCTTGTAGACATGTTTGATAAATGCAAATACTCTTGTATATATTTTTAGGAATTGACAATTATTTTCTAAATATTTGTTATAGGTGGATTATAAGTATTATTATTATTTTAATAGCGTTTACAATATTTGTATGGTCTTCGGGAGCCAGATAAGTGGTGTGCTGGTTGTATCCATCAAAACGAGTATTGGACTATTTTAATTATTATTATTATTATCATTAATATTATTTTGTTGTTATTATATGATAACAACTTATATTTATTAAATCATTAAGAGTCGACAACTAGGTATACTTTAGGTAATTATATGGGGTCACCATGTATCAACCATTACTCAGGTAATGGAAAGTAAAAAGGAGGCAAGCATTGAAGTTAATCTTTTAATTGGGCAAGTGGACTATTTTCTTGCGTGCAAACCAAAGATTCAGGTTTGACATTCTGAACTCAGGAAGCCTTGTCAAAGATGAAGGGCAGGTGTCATGCTAAAGTAGGCTTGCCCAGCCAACTAAGGCCAGGCCGACCCCAACTCTCCCCACCCGGCCTGCCTACACGCCAATGCCCCCACTAAGCAAGGAAGCAGTAGCTTCCCAACCAGCCGAGGAACCCAAACCCAGCCAAGGAGAGTCCCAGCCCAGCCTCCACATAACAGGCCCGATCTCCCCATAGCAGAACCTGGGCCAGCTAGAGCACACCCAACCCGAGAGTAGCAGACGATATATATACAGTATATATATCTCAACGCAGGGAGATCGAGAGAGAACTAAACTCCCAACCCTAACTCACCACTCCAACTCACGCGCGCCGACCCTGCGCGCGACCACGCCGCCACCGCCGCCGCCATGGCACGGCCAACCACCGCTGCGCACGGCCGAGGCCGCTGGAAGAGCGCGCGCGCTCAGGCGCACCTCCATCAGATAACGACAGCAGCGCAGTCCAAACTCTGATGTTTGAGACTGCGATTCTCCCTCCTCGGTCGACGTAATCCCGTTCCGATAGCCCAGGTTTGTTGACAACCTATACCACTTTAAAATCCTTCAATTAGTTTATTTCAAATCACGCTAGATTTCCCAGAGGATCGACCCAAAGTCGATCGAAACTCTGTCCAAAACAGGGCATGGAAACAGTTGAAACTCCATGTTAGGAAGGCCGATTTCTATCGGATCCTCGAACAATTTCGAGAACCAATTGAATAGAATTGAAGACAATATAACCGAGATGAAAACCCCATTATTAGTTTAATTTTTAGTCTCGTATCTAGTAAGTTAAATCAGTTTAAAAACCTGGGGAAAACTGTGAAAACAGTTTCCAAAAAACTAGAAAACTCATCCACACGACGTCCGTCCCACCATTTCGGGCGACGTGGTCGTGCACCGAAGGCATCAAAAGCTGCGTAACAGCTTCGTGGTCGTGTGGGCTTTGACGGAATTCAAATTGGTCGCGTGTGCGCGACGAATTTGATGCGTATCCGTCGAAATTCTCCGTATCGACCTCTGTGCAAATTTCCCAATTACTTCGTGCACGCTCGTCAGATCGAGACGAAACTTGTGCCAACAGGACTGTACGCTTTTCTGGTCCTGCATGCCAAGTTTGGTCCAATTCTGAGATAGTTGAATTCGACGTCGTTTTGCGGGCCCCACGGTCCCGCTCAACGGGCGATTTTGTGCACGGCCCGCCGGAATCCAACTCTGGACATACGGTTGGGTTCGTATCGGAAAACCGGATCCGTAGACATATAGTTTGATGACTTTAGAGACCGTTGACTTTGGTACGCTTTTCGGTGCAAAGCGGGTCCAACGGCGGACATCGTTTTTGCCCGAAATTACCGTTTGCCCCTGTGTCCAGAATTGGACTTAAGGACAGGCAATCCTAGCTAATTTGACTATTCTGAAAATGTTGGTAATGTTTGTTTCAGCTTTCGGAGACAGTTGTGATGACTTGGACTGTATAGCTTACCAGTTGACGGTATTTTATTGGTTCTTCGCGCTGCCACCAGGCAAGTATACCTTGCCTCCCTCTACAGTTTTATTTATATGCATTCTACTTTCAGTTTCCAGCTTTGGATTATTTATAGACATACGCTTTTTCGTGTTATTGTCTGTGGAGTTGTTTTTATTGTTTATAGCAATGTTCATGTTTTGGCCTTGTGTTTCACATTTGGAGTTTCTCGTCAGTACCTTGTTTGAGTCGTGTCATAGAACGAGTACGTGTAAGTGAACTGCTAAATCCTTGACGTTGTTGTCCTTGGCACCAGAGAGTCCACACACGGGACGAGGGTATTTTTCTTGATCTGTTCACATCCGTGAGTCCCCACTCGGGACTAGGATGTCGATTATTGCACCAGAGAGTCCACGCTCGGGACGAGGGTGTAGACTTGACTTGACTTGCACCAGAGAGTCCACGCTCGAGACGAGGGTGTTTACATCAGAGAGTCCACACACGGGACGAGGATGTAGTATTCGCACCAGAGAGTCCACACTCGGGACGAGGGTGCCTTGCCGTGAACTAACCAGAGAGTCCACACTCGGGACGAGGGTTAGTACTAACCAGAGAGTCCACACTCGGGACGAGGGTTAGTGTTAGAACTAACCAGTGAGTCCACACTCGGGACGAGGGTTTGGTTCTTCCATTGTACAGTATAATTTATATGCATGTTTACCATCTCGCTGCTATTTTTCCTTACATTCGTGATTGCTTTATTTCATGTCTAGTACATTTTTTCTGTTATAGTTTTATTTTACATGTTTCTAGTTGCCTGTACATTCTTGTTCTCTCTGTCATGATATTTCTATCTGTTACACTGTGTTAGCCTCATATGTATTTCTTGCTAGAGTCGTCTAGTCCTACACCACGATTTTCTCGACTTGATTATAACTTGACTTGTACCAGAGAGTCCACACTCGGGACGAGGGTGCCTTGCCGTGAACTAACCAGAGAGTCCACACTCGGGACGAGGGTTAGTACTAACCAGAGAGTCCACACTCGGGACGAAGGTTAGTGTATAGTTCAAACCAGTGAGTCCACACTCGGGACGAGGGTTTGGTTTCTTCCATTGATCATCATGTTTCGTTCATCCGGCAGTTCATTTATACGTAGTTGTTCTAGTGTTCGTATTCATGTTCGTGTTTGTGTTCGTAGTCATTTGTCTTATCCTTGTTCTTTCTTGTTGATTTTCCTTGTGCATGATAAAACTGTTAGATAGGCATGTATATTATGTATCTTGCTAGTCCTCTGAGGACCTGATGATCTCCTCAGGTTTAGCGATTGCATGGAGTTAGCTAGTAGTTCTGGATGACGGAGGATTTGCGATTCTTGTGGGATTCAGGTATCGTTATCGTGTTTGTTATCCTTTCGTGCTTTCTTACTTTATCATGTTTCCTAATTCAGTTTAGACTCTTGTTACTTTCTTTAGAGTCTTATCGGACATGTATGCTAGTGGGCTGCAGACCCTGACCCATACTTGTTCATTCTTGTTTATATGATTCATGTGGATTGAGATATAGTTTAGACTAGATATGTTACCATGACCTTGACAGCTTATACGTATTCGAGTCGGGCTGGAGTCCGCTCGATGCGTAGCTGGGCTTGGACACGTGCTCGCGTCCGAAAAGCGGGTGCGGATCGTGACAAATTTTTTTGGTGGCCCATGCAGGTCAGAGCATATCGTACCGGTTACGTAACTGTACTGGTACGAGCCTGCGACAATGACTAGACCTTAGAACTCTCAATCCACTCTGCCTTGAAAATTCTCCGAGAAATCCTCTACGTCCTTGAAAATTCCATATTTACTCTCGATTATACTTCCTTGCTTTCCGTACTATTGATTCTCGTCCCTTTTATTCCGAGGTGACGAATTATCGTGCTGTCTAGAATTCATTAGGAATTCTTAAAATTATAGTATAATATTGTCTGATTATTAAATTTTTGGTTGTTTATAGATATGAGAGATTATATATGCCATGTGTCCCAGTTATTTTCGGTAGGACTGTTTGCTAGTAGTTAAAAGATTATAAGACTTTAGTGACCTTATTTTTGAGGAGTAGTATGACCAAAGGTGGATAGAAGTCCTCAAGTATTCGAGGTTATAAAATATTTTTGAGAAATTAAATTGAGAAAATTAAGATAATAGGAGACTTTAATTTTTAGGGAATAATTACGAATTAGAATTTCGAGGACGAAATTATTTTAAGGTGGGTAGATTTGTAGCCTCCCTTCCCGAAAAGTTTTAAAATATTTTTTATTTTTATTATTTGATTTAAATGGGGATTTTAGAATTTTATAAATATTTATTTAGTTAAATATTACGGTAGATGATTTTAGCCATGGTTGAGTTTTGAAGTACTAGACGACTAGAATTTGTGGCACGGGAGATGTAGCAGTATGCCTTGACTAGTGTACTAGTCATGCCCGGGGAAACCTAGCCATAGGGATGTCCTAACTAGAAAAACCAGACCAAGTTACGACTTAACCCTATCGAAGTTTTTATTTATTATTTAATTATATTATTGAGTTTTCGGGAACCCGGGTGTCTCGAACCTGTCCAGATTAGACCCAAGTCAAACCCAAGCCCATGTAGTCGTGTAGTGGGACCAAATACGACCTTGTAGACATGTTTGATAAATGCAAATACTCTTGTATATATTTTTAGGAATTGACAATTATTTTCTAAATATTTGTTATAGGTGGATTATAAGTATTATTATTATTTTAATAGCGTTTACAATATTTGTATGGTCTTCGGGAGCCAGATAAGTGGTGTGCTGGTTGTATCCATCAAAACGAGTATTGGACTATTTTAATTATTATTATTATTATCATTAATATTATTTTGTTGTTATTATATGATAACAACTTATATTTATTAAATCATTAAGAGTCGACAACTAGGTATACTTTAGGTAATTATATGGGGTCACCATGTATCAACCATTACTCAGGTAATAGAAAGTAAAAAGGAGGCAAGCATTGAAGTTAATTTTTAATTGGGCAAGTGGACTATTTTCTTGCGTGCAAACCAAAGATTCAGGTTTGACATTCTGAACTCATGAAGCCTTGTCAAAGATGAAGGGCAGGTGTCATGCTAAAGTAGGCTTGCCCAGCCAACTAAGGCCAGGCCGACCCCAACTCTCCCCACCCGGCCTACCTACACGCCAATGCCCCCACAAAGCAAGGAAGCAGTAGCTTCCCAACCAGCCGAGGAACCCAAACCCAGCCAAGGAGAGTCCCAGCCCAGCCTCCACATAACAGGCCCGATCTCCCCATAGCAGAACCTGGGCCAGCTAGAGCACACCCAACCCGAGAGTAGCAGACGATATATATACAGTATATATATCTCAACGCAGGGAGATCGAGAGAGAACTAAACTCCCAACCCTAACTCACCACTCCAACTCACGCGCGCCGACCATGCGCGCGACCACGCCGTCGCCGCCGCCGTCGTGGCACGGCCAACCACCGCTGCGCGCGGCCGAGGCCGCTGGAAGAGCGCGCGCGCTCAGGCGCACCGCCATCAGAGAACGACAGCAGCGCAGTCCAAACTCTGATGTTTGAGACTGCGATTCTCCCTCATCGGTCGACGTAATCCCGTTCCGATTGCCCAGGTTTGTTGACAACCTATACCACTTTAAAATCCTTCAATTAGTTTATTTCAAATCACGCTAGATTTCCCAGAGGATCGACCCAAAGTCGATCGAAACTTTGTCCAAAACAGGACATGGAAATAGTTGAAACTCCATGTTAGGAAGGCCGATTTCTATCGGATCCTCGAACAATTTCGAGAACCAATTGAATAGAATTGAAGACAATATAACCGAGATGAAAACCCCATTATTAGTTTAATTTTTAGTCTCGTATCCAGTAAGTTAAATCAGTTTAAAAACCTGGGAAAAACTGTGAAAACAGTTTCCAAAAAACTAGAAAACTCATCCACACGACGTCCGTCCCGCCATTCTGGGCGACGTGGTCGCGCACCGAAGGCATCAAAAGCTGCGTAACAGCTTCGTGGTCGTGTGGGCTTTGACGGAATTCAAATTGGTCGCGTGTGCGCGACGAATTTGATGCGTATCCGTCGAAATTCTCCGTATCGGCCTCTGTGCAAATTTTCCAATTACTTCGTGCACGCTCCTCAGATCGAGACGAAACTTACGCCAACAGGACCGTACCGCTTTTTTGGTCCTGCATGCCAAGTTTGGTCCAATTCTGAGACAGTTGAATTCGACGTCGTTTTGCGGGCCCCACGGTCCCGCTCAATGGACGATTTTGTGCACGGCCCGCCGGAATCCAACTCTGGACATACGGTTGGGTTCGTATCAGAAAACCGGATCCGTAGACATGTAGTTTGACGACTTTAGAGACCGTTGACTTTGGCACGCTTTTCGGTGCAAAGCGGATCCAACGGCAGACATCATTTTTACCCGAAATTACCGTTTGCCCCTGTGTCCAGAATTGGACTTAAGGATAGACAATCCTAGCTAATTTGACTATTCTGAGAATGTTGGTAATGTTTGTTTCAGCTTTCGGAGACAGTTGTGATGACTTGGACTGTATAGCTTACTAGTTGACGGTATTTTATTGGTTCTTCGCGCTGCCACCAGGCAAGTATACCTTGCCTCCCTCTACAGTTTTATTTACATGCATTCTACTTTCAGTTTCCAGCTTTGGATTATTTATGGACATACGCTTTTTCGTGTTATTGTATGTGGAGTTGTTTTTATTGTTTATAGCAATGTTCATGTTTTGGCCTTGTGTTTCATATTTGGAGTTTCTCGTCAGTACCTTGTGTCACGCCCCGATCCCGGAGGATCGAAAACAAGCCACTGGGCGTGATGCCGTACAAGTCTAGATTGCACTTATACAAGGCAAAACCATTACAGTTTCTGGTAATTCTCAGAAAATATCGATAGGGCAGCGGAACCAAGCAGATAAATTGAAGGCACATAATTTATGAAGAAATGTATCTCTTTATTGATATTCAAAATGGATTACAAGACTTGCAGCGAAATACAGAGTTTACAACTGAATACAAGACTATTGAGTAGCCAACTGAATGTATACACTTGCCCTTTAGGCTACAAATGAATATACCGACTTCTTTACAATGACTTGCCAATTTGGCTACAATCTCACTGGTACATCTGAGTTCCACTGTTCCATACATTATGTCCCGTATAGCAGAAGACATCGTCTTGAAAGAAGAGCTTCTGCACACCCATCCGATTCATCGATGCCAAACACTGATTCACAGGATTTCCCCCAAGCAAACACCTGTAATATTGCCCACAACGTGGGTCAGTACATCATCAATGTACTGGCGAGCGGTGCTGGCCCAACTCACCTAAGAAGACAGCACTAAGTAAACATGTTACAGAACATTATTAACAGTTGTCTTTCTCGTTGCCTTAGGGTCAATTTCATGTTATAGCCGACAAGAAGTAAAGCATGCAAATCTCATAGCCAACACAATTTAAAGCATGCAGTTATCACCCTTTGGTGATTCTTACCCACGGTCGTGTAGCCATCCCTGTACATTTATAATACTTACTCTGCCTGCACAAGACATTGTTAGGAACAATATCATGATTCAATATGAATATCACCGTTCAGGTGATTCTTACCAACAGCCGACATCCTTCCCTGTATTTGAGTAATAACTTACTCTGCCTGCATAAGACATCATTAGCACTGGACCTATCTATATGAAGGTCACTGGCGACACGCCATCTTGGATCATCTTCTGGTGAACGGCTAACTCCAAATGGGGTACGAATCCATGGGAGGTTTCCGAAACACCGTGCTACTACTTCAGCACTATGGGATTTCAGCGTCCTTTCAGTGGGCGGTAGCAAGCCCCCACTGCAAGTCCTGCAATCTCGATGTCAGTACATCGACACCATCCTTGTTCCCCCTAGGACGAACCGGGTTCCATGGCCCAGGAATACCGTTCGAGGAACGAAACCTTGTCGACAAGTTGTCCATGACCATGCAACTATATGCAACTTATCTAAGAAGAAAA
Organism: Iris pallida; assembly: GCA_029216955.1. Classification (NCBI taxonomy): domain Eukaryota; kingdom Viridiplantae; phylum Streptophyta; class Magnoliopsida; order Asparagales; family Iridaceae; genus Iris; species Iris pallida. The sequence continues at coordinate 43,362 of JANAVB010039334.1, read as the reverse complement.
CATATAATGCATGATAAGGAAAACTAAGCAAAACCATCATTCTCATTCATATTGCCATCTAGCCATCTTGTCTTGAGCCAACGCTCATATTATCATCTGCCCATCCAGGGTCTTAGTGATATCAACATTCTACATCGGCACAGGATAATAGAATGTTGTTATCCAATCTCTTTGCCACATCTTTGATACCATACATCTTTTCAACTAACTCAATGTACTTACCGCCCAGTTCCTGGGACTTAGCATCTGTTTAGCATACATTCATTCGGACATAATTCAAGCATACTCACTGCCCAGTTCTTGGGTCTTAATATCTGTGTTATCAACTATTCATCAAGCCAAAGCTCGATATACTCACCGCCTAAGTATTTGGGGCTTTGCCTTCACCTGTCATGTATTTTATTGCAACAGCGTACAAGCATACAATTCATTTAGCCACAACAGTTTACGTTCAGGTGATTATTATCTTTCATTATCTTTCCAAATTCCATGAAATGTGTTATTGAGCAATTCAACAAGAAACATAGCATACTATCCTTATTTTAAGCGTGAAGCTAAAGGATCTTTGAAGGGTTCAACACTACTCACATTCATAGGATGATTCCCGCCTCGATCGCATAAACTTCCAAGCGATTCTTCGCATAATCCCAAGTCCAACAAGGCTTCATCGAACCAACCATCCATCATAAGGCATCTTGCGGGTCGGGGCACTATAATATATACCACCCAGAAAAAGTTTCGTCCTTGAAACTTAAAACAAAACTCATCCCCAAAACTTCAACCAACTTTTCATGAAACTTCTCAACGATCAACTTGCACTATTTACTATTTCTCCGCAATCTCTCGAATGATTTTCAAGTAATGTACCGTCTCGTTACAGTATCCCAAATTGATTCAACATAGTTTACCATCTTTGATCTTTCCTCCGACACTCGTACAAATTCTTAGCACATGATAATTCCCGTGGCTTCGTTTGAATTCAGCATACCACTTAGTTGGAATCATACACATATTTTAGGCGTCCCCGAAATATATGCACTTCAGCCAAGTTCAGTGATAGGGAAGACGAACGAGTGACGGTGTAATTTCTCTTCCGAACATCAGTAATTCTTTTCAAGCATCTCTTATAATCCCACTTTTTATTCAATATCCCGACCAACCAATAACGCAACAGATGTTGCCAATTCCAACTCGAGAAATTTTCCTCAACCGATCCAGAATTTCCAAAATATTCCGACTTAGATGTATCAAGTATTCCTTTCAAGTTCATTGTCATCCATGCCATCAAAGTTGATAAATCCTATAGCCACATTTTATTTTGATATCTGATTCTTATCGATCGAATCTTGTACTCATCATCGTTCGCATCCATACACTTTGTTTGCAACTCGTAACTTTTTCGATCACGATCCATCCATCAAATTGTATCATCATTCCACTCTAGCAACATTAATTCTGAGGGTCATTCATATTCACATTCGCCGATCTCGGCTACATGCACTATCCAATTCCGTCATTACACTTATCCTCAATCTTGATCCGGTCAATGAAATTATTCCAACTATCTCAAAGCACTACCAACAATTTTCGCAGCTCAATATCAATCAACCAATCCAACCAGTTCTAACAATTCCCAACATTTCAACCAAGGCAACTCAATTTCCGAAACCAACATGATCCGTCATCCCATCCAACATTATAACATCAAAATTTCCCAAATATCTATTCAATTCCAAAGCCTACCTTCCAACACATCTTATTCATTCCGACTATACTCACGCAACAACAATAGGGACATCCTACGGTTTTTCAATAGTCAACTTAGCATACAATCAAGTCTCTACGGTCAGCTAATCTAAGCTAAACCAAACATTCAGCTAACCCATATGAGATGAGTAGCTATCAGGGACATACTTATCTCTTATCTTAGAGGCAACCAATTCTCAACATAGGGACAACTCTATGGTCCGACCAACTTAGGGACATGGGATACCACCCCAATCTTATGAACTTATACCCAACACGGACAACTGAAGAACATAGCCAACCAATCTGAGACTTAATCAAGCAATCAATAATCTAGGCAACAAACCGACCATCTAGGCAACTAGCCAACAATCTAGGGTCAAGTCTTTCTACCCGTACTCATACTCGAGTCATACCCAACGAAGTCTCATTCTAGACTTACCCGCAATCGAAAAAATCTATCCGACAATTCTAGTCAACAATTCTATCCAACAATTCTTATGGGTCAATCCAAAGCTATCATATAAAACTCCTCAATCGAATATCCAACTTTTAATTTCCACTTGCATAGACATAGCATCACTTGTTCAATCCGACTTACATCCTCATATCGTACTCAAATTGTCTATTCAATCTGGTCAACTATTTTGAGTCATCATCCGACATTGCTATTTCAATAGTTTATCACTTATGATCTCTTTCCTACGGTCTCTTTGCGACATATTCGTTTTCCATATTTTTAGATCATCGATACGGTTTGTACACTTTTAACCAACAAAATAAGGCAACTACATAATCATATTTCTTCCGAGGCATCCTTTATAAATTTTCTAGCACAAATACGGTCATCTCTTAGCAATCCCCGTTAACCATCAATATTCGTTTTGCATCATCTTCTTGTGATTCCATAAGAAGATTTACTATTCATGCACCGATCCAATCTCTATGGCACCAATCATCTAGCATACGCGTATCGGTCATCTTAGCGGATATAACATAACTCATTAGCTAAGTCATAATCCCATAATTCTATATTCTACCAAACTTGTTATTCATGCGACAACATCATCTACCGACGTGGTCTATTACATATCGCTGCACCTCGATATTTATTTGTATTCCAGCCATTCGACTCTCATAAGGGACATTTACTCTTTCATGCATCAAGGGACAAGTACTCATTCTCTATGCCTCAAAATAGTCAAGGGTCATAACTTGTTAATTCGGAACATCAATTTCTCTTAAGCCCAACTGCACTTCGTGCTAAGATCATCCATTCTTTAAGTCCATTCTCTAACTTTTCGGTCGTTGATGCAACTCTCTCTGCATCATCTAAATCATTTCTAACATCCCGATAAGCGTCTAACATTACCATCAATTCTATCAATATCCAACATGCAATTTCTTTCACTCAATTCCAACATCGTTCAATATTCGGTCCATAGTTATTCCCACAAAATCTTTAGATAGCAACACCACACTATTGTTACCAAGCCTACAATCCTTTTATCCAACTGATTCAAGTACTCGCTTGAATCTGAAACTCATTTCATTCCCAACCAAGTCATTCATTTCATATTCTCAATTCTCTTATTATCCAACATAATGCTAACCGACAAGGTCTAGCGATGGTTCACCCGAACACATCAAAATCTCGTAACGGGTCATCCAAACTTAATCATCAAGGGACATTCCTAACCGTCATGTATCAATCGTAAGCTCAACTACGATTCGATACCACCCAATACCTTATAGGTAAAGCAATCACAAAGTCATAAACACAACAAGGGTCAAGGGACATCTTATCACGACGAGGGTATATGTAATATACCACCCAGAGCTCAAGCCATTCTCACACAATATTCCTTCGCATCAAACCAACGTCCAACATGGACAATCCATCCTGCAGTGGTTATGCTGACCACAAATATCGACTCAAGATTCTGTCGATTTCCATTCACTGAAATCCATGCACATTCTGTTCCAATATACCAAACCATCACCCACGGTCGATTGCTGCATAACAATCGACTCCAAAGAATCCCACACATAAGACATCCAGCATATATCACAAACTTATTATCGCATCGCATCATTGTTATTCTTTTTGGTATCTTTTAGAAATTCAACAAAGCACACATATCACAGCCCACATATTTAGACTTATTGTATGGAACATCCAGTAAGAGGTTAGAATGATCAACGGACTTTCAGTCAAGGAAACAACATAGAATAGTTTGGAAGCAACACAGAACAATCGCAGAAGCACTATGAATCATCATAGAGGCAACTTTGATTTCATCGCGGAAGCAACTTTGAGTATTCGCAGAAGCAACTTTGATTCACCGCGGAAGCAACTTTTGAATAATCGCGGAAGCAATCTTTGAATCATCGCGGAAGCAGCATAGAATCATCTTAGTAGCGACATTGATTTGAAACAAATCGAATAGGAATCCAAGGACGTAAAGCCGTCCTCTGATACCATTATGTCACGCCCCGATCCCGGAGGATCGAAAACAAGCCACTGGGCGTGATGCCGTACAAGTCTAGATTGCACTTGTACAAGGCAAAACCATTACAGTTCCTGGTAATTCTCAGAAAACATCGATAGGGCAGCGGAACCAAGCAGATAAATTGAAGGCACATAATTTATGAAGAAATGTATCTTTTTATTGATATTCAAAATGGATTACAAGACTTGCAGCGAAATACAGAGTTTACAACTGAATACAAGACTCTTGAGTAGCCAACTGAATGTATACACTTGCCCTTTAGGCTACAAATGAATATACCGACTTCTTTACAATGACTTGCCAATTTGGCTACAATCTCACTTGTACATCTGAGTTCCACTGTTCCATACATTATGTCCCGTATAGCAGAAGACATCATCTTGAAAGAAGAGCTTCTGCACACCCATCCGATTCATCGATGCCAAGCACTGATTCACAGGATTTCCTCCAAGCAAACACCTGTAATATTGCCCACAACGTGGGTCAGTACATCATCAATGTACTGGCGAGCGGTGCTGGCCCAACTCACCTAAGAAGACAGCACTAAGTAAACATGTTACAGAACATTATTAACAGTTGTCTTTCTCGTTGCCTTAGGGTCAATTTCATGTTATAGCCGACAAGAAGTAAAGCATGCAAATCTCATAGCCAACACAATTTAAAGCATGCAGTTATCACCCTTTGGTGATTCTTACCCACGGTCGTGTAGCCATCCCTGTACATTTATAATACTTACTCTGCCTGCACAAGACATTGTTAGGAACAATATCATAATTCAATATGAATATCACCGTTCAGGTGATTCTTACCAACAGCCGACATCCTTTCCTGTATTTGAGTAATAACTTACTCTGCCCGCATAAGACATCATTAGCACTGGACCTATCTATATGAAGGTCACTGGCGACACGCCATCTTGGATCATCTTCTGGTGAACGGCTAACTCCAAATGGGGTACGAATCCATGGGAGGTTTCCGAAACACCGTGCTACTACTTCAGCACTATGGGATTTCAGCGTCCTTTCAGTGGGCGGTAGCAAGCCCCCACTGCAAGTCCTGCAATCCCGATGTCAGTACATCGACACCATCCTTGTTCCCCCTAGGACGAACTGGGTTCTATGGCCCAGGAATACCGTTCGAGGAACGAAACCTTGTCGACAAGTTGTCCATGACCATGCAACTATATGCAACTTATCTAAGAAGAAAACATATAATGCATGATAAGGAAAACTAAGCAAAACCATCATTCTCATTCATATTGCCATCTAGCCATCTTTCCTTGAGCCAACGCTCATATTATCATCTGCCCATCCAGGGTCTTAGTGATATCAACATTCTACATCGGCACAGGATAATAGAATGTTGTTATCCAATCTCTTTGCCACATCTTTGATACCATACATCTTTTCAACTAACTCAATGTACTTACCGCCCAGTTCCTGGGACTTAGCATCTGTTTAGCATACATTCATTCGGACATAATTCAAGCATACTCACTGCCCAGTTCTTGGGTCTTAATATCTGTGTTATCAACTATTCATCAAGCCAAAGCTCGATATACTCACCGCCTAAGTATTTGGGGCTTTGTCTTCACCTGTCATGTATTTTATTGCAACAGCGTACAAGCATACAATTCATTTAGCCACAACAGTTTACGTTCAGGTGATTATTATCTTTCATTATCTTTCCAAATTCCATGAAATGTGTTATTGAGCAATTCAACAAGAAACATAGCATACTATCCTTATTTTAAGCGTGAAGCTAAAGGATCTTTGAAGGGTTCAACACTACTCACATTCATAGGATGATTCCCGCCTCGATCGCATAAACTTCCAAGCGATTCTTCGCATAATCCCAAGTCCAACAAGGCTTCATCGAACCAACCATCCATCATAAGGCATCTTGCGGGTCGGGGCACTACACCTGGCTTGAGTCGTGTCATAGAACGAGTACGTGTAAGTGAACTGCTAAATCCTTGACGTTGTTGTCCTTGGCACCAGAGAGTCCACACACGGGACGAGGGTGTTTTTCTTGATCTGTTCACATCAGTGAGTCCACACTCGGGACTAGGATGTCGATTATTGCACCAGAGAGTCCACGCTCGGGACGAGGGTGTAGACTTGACTTGACTTGCACCAGAGAGTCCACGCTCGGGACGAGGGTGTTTACATCAGAGAGTCCACACACGGGACGAGGATGTAGTATTCGCACCAGAGAGTCCATACTCGGGACGAGGGTGCCTTGTCGTGAACTAACCAGAGAGTCCACACTCGGGACGAGGGTTAGTACTAACCAGAGAGTCCACACTCGGGACGAGGGTTAGTGTTAGAACTAACCAGTGAGTCCATACTCGGGACGAGGGTTTGGTTCTTCCATTGTACAGTATAATTTATATGCATGTTTACCATCTCGCTGCTATTTTTCCTTACATTCGTGATTGCTTTATTTCATGTCTAGTACATTTTTCCTGTTATAGTTTCATTTTACATGTTTCTAGTTGCCTGTACATTCTTGTTCTCTCTGTCATGATATTTCTATCTGTTATACTGTGTTAGCCTCATATGTATTCCTTGCTAGAGTCGTCTAGTCCTACACCACGATTTTCTCGACTTGATTATAACTTGACTTGCACCAGAGAGTCCACACTTGGGACGAGGGTGCCTTGCCGTGAACTAACCAAAGAGTCCACACTCGGGACGAGGGTTAGTACTAACCAGAGAGTCCACACTCGGGATGAAGGTTAGTGTATAGTTCAAACCAGTGAGTCCACACTCGGGACGAGGGTTTGGTTTCTTCCATTGATCATCATGTTTCGTTCATCCGGTAGTTCATTTATACGTAGTTGTTCTAGTGTTCGTATTCGTGTTCGTGTTTGTGTTCGTAGTCATTTATCTTATCCTTGTTCTTTCTTGTTGATTTTCCTTGCGCATGATAAAACTGTTAGATAGGCATGTATATTATGTATCTTGCTAGTCCTCTGAGGACCTGATGATCTCCTCAGGTTTAGCGATTGCATGGAGTTAGCTAGTAGTTCTGGATAACGGAGGATTTGCGATTCTTGCGGGATTCAGGTATCGTTATCGTGTTTGTTATCCTTTTGTGCTTTCTTACTTTATCATGTTTCCTGATTCAGTTTAGACTCTTGTTACTTTCTTTAGAGTCTTATCGGACATGTATGCTAGTAGGCTGCAGACCCTGACCCATACTTGTTCATTCTTGTTTATATGATTCATGTGGATTGAGATATAGTTTAGACTAGATATGTTACCATGACCTTGACAGCTTATACGTATTCGAGTCGGGCTGGAGTTCGCTCGATGCGTAGCTGGGCTTGGACACGTGCTCGCGTCCGAAAAGCGGGTGCGGGTCGTGACAAGTTTTTTTGGTGGCCCATGCAGGTCAGAGCATATCGTACCGGTTACGTAACTGTACTGGTACGAGCCTGCGACAATGACTAGACCTTAGAACTCTCAATCCACTCTGCCTTGAAAATTCTCTTAGAAATCCTCTACGTCCTTGAAAATTCCATATTTACTCTCGATTATACTTCCTTGCTTTCCGTACTATTGATTCTCGTCCCTTTTATTTCGAGGTGACGAATTATCGTGCTGTCTAGAATTCATTAGGAATTCTTAAAATTATAGTATAATATTGTCTGATTATTAAATTTTTGGTTGTTTATAGATATGAGAGATTATATATGCCATGTGTCCCAGTTATTTTCGGTAGGACTGTTTGCCAGTAGTTAAAAGATTATAAGACTTTAGTGACCGTATTTTTGAGGAGTAGTATGACCAAAGGTGGATAGAAGTCCTCAAGTATTCGAGGTTATAAAATATTTTTGAGAAATTAAATTGAGAAAATTAAGATAATAGGAGACTTTAATTTTTAGGGAATAATTACGAATTAGAATTTCGAGGACAAAATTATTTTAAGGTGGGTAGATTTGTAGCCTCCCTTCCCGAAAAGTTTTAAAATATTTTTTATTTTTATTATTTGATTTAAATGGGGATTTTAGAATTTTATAAATATTTATTTAGTTAAATATTACGGTAGATGATTTTAGCCATGGTTGAGTTTTGAAGTACTAGACGACTAGGATTTGTGGCACGGGAGATGTAGCAGTGTGCCTTGACTAGTGTACTAGTCATGCCCGGAGAAACCTAGCCATAGGGATGTCCTAACTAGAAAAACCAGACCAAGTTACGACTTAACCCTATCGAAGTTTTTATTTATTATTTAATTATATTATTGAGTTTTCGGGAACCCGGGTGTCTCGAACCTGTCCAGATTAGACCCAAGTCAAACCCAAGCCCATGTAGTCGTGTAGTGGGACCAAATACGACCTTGTAGACATGTTTGATAAATGCAAATACTCTTGTATATATTTTTAGGAATTGACAATTATTTTCTAAATATTTGTTATAGGTGGATTATAAGTATTATTATTATTTTAATAGCGTTTACAATATTTGTATGGTCTTCGGGAGCCAGATAAGTGGTGTGCTGGTTGTATCCATCAAAACGAGTATTGGACTATTTTAATTATTATTATTATTATCATTAATATTATTTTGTTGTTATTATATGATAACAACTTATATTTATTAAATCATTAAGAGTCGAAACTAGGTATACTTTAGGTAATTATATGGAGTCACCATGTATCAACCATTACTCAGGTAATAGAAAGTAAAAAGGAGGCAAGCATTGAAGTTAATCTTTTAATTGGGCAAGTAGACTATTTTCTTGCGTGCAAACCAAAGATTCAGGTTTGACATTCTGAACTCAGGAAGCCTTGTCAAAGATGAAGGGCATGTGTCATGCTAAAGTAGGCTTGCCCAGCCAACTAAGGCCAGGCCGACCCCAACTCTCCCCACCCGGCCTGCCTACACGCCAATGCCCCCACAAAGCAAGGAAGCAGTAGCTTCCCAACCAGCCGAGGAACCCAAACCCAGCCAAGGAGAGTCCCAGCCCAGCCTCCATATAACAGGCCCGATCTCCCCATAGCAGAACCTGGGCCAGCTAGAGCACAGCCAACCCGAGAGTAGCAGACGATATATATACAGTATATATATCTCAACGCAGGGAGATCGAGAGAGAACTAAACTCCCAACCCTAACTCACCACTCCAACTCACGCGCGCCGACCCTGCGCGCGACCACGCCGTCGCCGCCGCCGTCGTGGCACGGCCAACCACCGTTGCGCGCGGCCGAGGCCGCTGGAAGAGCGTGCGCGCTCAGGCGCACCGCCATCAGAGAACGACAGCAGCGCAGTCCAAACTCTGATGTTTGAGACTGCGATTCTCCCTCCTCGGTCGACGTAATCCCGTTCCGATTGCCCAGGTTTGTTGACAACCTATACCACTTTAAAATCCTTCAATTAGTTTATTTCAAATCATGCTAGATTTCCCAGAGGATCGACCCAAAGTCGATCGAAACTTTGTCCAAAACAGGACATGGAAATAGTTAAAACTCCATGTTAGGAAGGCCGATTTCTATCGGATCCTCGAACAATTTCGAGAACCAATTGAATAGAATTGAAGATAATATAACCGAGATGAAAACCCCATTATTAGTTTAATTTTTAGTCTCGTATCCAGTAAGTTAAATCAGTTTAAAAACCTGGGAAAAACTGTGAAAACAGTTTCCAAAAAACTAGAAAACTCATCCACACGACGTCCGTCCCGCCATTCCGGGCGACGTGGTCGCGCACCGAAGGCATCAAAAGCTACGTAACAGCTTCGTGGTCGTGTGGGCTTTGACGGAATTCAAATTGGTCGCGTGTGCGCGACGAATTTGATGCGTATCCGTCGAAATTCTCTGTATCGGCCTCTGTGCAAATTTCTCAATTACTTCGTGCACGCTCGTCAGATCGAGACGAAACTTGCGCCAACAGGACCGTACCGCTCTTCTGGTCCTGCATGCCAAGTTTGGTCCAATTCTGAGACAGTTGAATTCGACGTCGTTTTGCGGGCCCCACGGTCCCGCTCAACGGACGATTTTGTGCACGGCCCGCCGAAATCCAACTCTGGACATACGGTTGTGTTCGTATCGGAAAACCGGATCCGTAGACATGTAGTTTGATGACTTTAGAGACCGTTGACTTTGGCACGCTTTTCGGTGCAAAGCGGGTCCAACGGCAGACATCGTTTTTGCCCGAAATTACCGTTTGCTCCTGTGTCTAGAATTGGACTTAAGGACAGGCAATCCTAGCTAATTTGACTATTCTGAGAATGTTGGTAATGTTTGTTTCAGCTTTCGGAGACAGTTGTGATGACTTGGACTGTATAGCTTACCAGTTGACGGTATTTTATTGGTTCTTTGCGCTGCCACCAGGCAAGTATACCTTGCCTCCCTCTACAGTTTTATTTACATGCATTCTACTTTCAGTTTCCAGCTTTGGATTATTTATGGACATACGCTTTTTCGTGTTATTGTATGTGGAGTTGTTTTTATTGTTTATAGCAATGTTCATGTTTTGGCCTTGTGTTTCATATTTGGAGTTTCTTGTCAGTACCTTGCTTGAGTCGTGTCATAGAACGAGTACGTGTAAGTGAACTGCTAAATCCTTGACGTTGTTGTCCTTGGCACCAGAGAGTCCACACGGGACGAGGGTGTTTTTCTTGATCTGTTCACATCCGTGAGTCCACACTCGGGACTAGGATGTCGATTATTGCACCAGAGAGTCCACGCTCGGGACGAGGGTGTAGACTTGACTTGACTTGCACCAGAGAGTCCACGCTCGGGACGAGAGTGTTTACATCAGAGAGTCCACACACAGGACGAGGATGTAGTATTCGCACCAGAGAGTCCACACTCGGGACGAGGGTGCCTTGCCGTGAGCTAACCAGAGAGTCCACACTCGGGACGAGGGTTAGTACTAACCAGAGAGTCCACACTCGGGACGAGGGTTAGTATTAGAACTAACCAGTGAGTCCACACTCGGGACGAGAATTTGGTTCTTCCATTGTACAGTATAATTTATATGCATATTTACCATCTCGCTGCTATTTTTCCTTACATTCGTGATTGCTTTATTTCATGTCTAGTACATTTTTCCTGTTATAGTTTTATTTTACATGTTTCTAGTTGCCTGTACATTCTTGTTCTCTCTGTCATGATATTTCTATCTGTTACACTGTGTTAGCCTCATATGTATTCCTTGCTAGAGTCGTCTAGTCCTACACCACGATTTTCTCGACTTGATTATAACTTGACTTGCACCAGAGAGTCCACACTCGGGACGAGGGTGCCTTGCCGTGAACTAACCAGAGAGTCCACACTCGGGACGAGGGTTAGTGTTTAGTTCAAACTAGTGAGTCCACACTCGGGACGAGGGTTTGGTTTCTTCCATTGATCATCATGTTTCGTTCATCCGGCAGTTCATTTATACGTAGTTGCTCTAGTGTTCGTATTCGTGTTCGTGTTTGTGTTCGTAGTCATTTGTCTTGTCCTTGTTCTTTCTTGTTGATTTTCCTTGTGCATGATAAAACTGTTAGATAGGCATGTATATTATGTATCTTGCTAGTCCTCTGAGGACCTGATGATCTCCTTAGGTTTAGCGATTGCATGGAGTTAGCTAGTAGTTCTGGATGACGGAGGATTTGCGATTCTTACGGGATTCAGGTATCGTTATCGTGTTTGTTATCCTTTCGTGCTTTCTTACTTTATCATGTTTCCTGATTCAGTTTAGACTCTTGTTACTTTCTTTAGAGTCTTATCGGACATGTATGCTAGTGGGCTGCAGACCATGACCCATACTTGTTCATTCTTGTTTATATGATTCATGTGGATTGAGATATAGTTTAGACTAGATATGTTACCATGACCTTGACAGCTTATACGTGTTCGAGTCGGGCTGGAGTCCGCTCGATGCGTAGCTGGGCTTGGACACGTGCTCGCGTCCGAAAAGCGGGTGCGGGTCGTGACAGACTCTTCCGGAGAGTGGTGTCTCCATATGACGCGACCAAAAGAAATAGTCTGGTTCTGCAAGCGCTTCTCCCTCCGATCAAGGATCTCCACTGGCTGCTCCCCGTAGGTCAATCTCGGACCCACCTCTAGCTCTGAAAAGTCCACCACATGGCTCGGGTCCGGAATGTAGCGTCGCAGCTGAGACACGTGGAAAACATCGTGCACTCTCTCCAAGCTTGCTGGAAACATTAGTCGATACGCCACCTCGCCAATCCGCGTCGTCACATCGAAAGGTCCGATGAATCTCAGACTGATCTTCCCGCCTCTGCCAAATCTGATGACACCCCTAGTCGACAAGATCTTCAAGAACACTCTATCTCCAACCGCGAACTCCAGTGGCCTTCTGCTGCTGTCCGTCCAGTGCTTCTGCCGATCCTGTGCAACTCTGCGACGTCCTGAGACTTGAGGCCAAGTACACACAAGAAGTTGAAATAATACGATTTAACAATGATCAAGAATTAAAATAGGCACGAATGGAATAAAGTTTCAATTACAACTTAGGGGAACAAAATCATGAAGACACACTTATTAAGTACGATCAAGAATCAATAGTTTAACACAAGTGGACTAGGACAAGATAGGAAAATCATGGTCAGATAGACATGATTTAAAATTGAAGTTTAGACAAGACACAAACGAAGTACGGAATCAAATCTTGGCAATGTATAATTTGAGGAAATCGATGATCTAACGATAAAATGTTAGAAGGGAAATTAGCAAGGGTTGATTTGAGAAATGTACGAAATACTCAGGGGATATAGTATCAAATCAGGATGAACGTGCAAGGATCTGTGATTCTCGAAAACCAATAATTATATGAAAATGGAATATAGTTCTATGGTATCCGGAAACATATAGATATTTGAAATCACTTTACTTAGAATCCCTACCCCGCCAGTGTATGTCTGGCTGCAGTGAAATTTCGGTTCCATGACTTAAATAATAATATGTTACCGAATAACATATCAACTTTATTCATTTTCAAACAATTATCGACGAAGCAACTCAAGAGATCTAAATATAAAAAGTTTAGGACAAGTCTCAATAATACCTGAAACCTATGAATGTCTGAAATCACTTCAACTTAAAGTTCCTGCCTCGCCAGTGCGCTACGGGCTGTAGTGAACCTTCAGTCTCCATAATCCAGCTAATGGCTGCAGCGCGCAACTGTCATGCCATGGTAGGTCATCGAATAGCCTCTCGACTTTATCCCTAGGAATTTCAAAAGAGTTCCAAGGAGTTCAAAATGAGTTTCAATAGTCCAAGTCACGGAATGGTGAAGTTACCTGACTGTTAGAATACATGAGTTTATTAGGTACTAAAAATGACAAGGGATCCAATCAGTGAGTACAAAAGGGCAGCCAGGAAGATTTAAAATTTCAGACAGGACGAAGTTTCAAATTATGACGGAATATCAACTGATATCTGGAATGGTAACAAGATTCCATATATGGGACATTATCCCGAAGGGATAACAGGGTCTCGAATGATGAACTGAAGAGACAAGTTTTAAAATAAGAAATAAAATTTCGTACTGGGAACAAGTTTCAACATCTCAATTAACAACGAAACCTCAGACAAAATTTCGAAGGAAAAAACAACCTCCTATAGGATACAGGGTCTCAATTAGAAAACCAATATCAACAAGGTCGTGATTAGGAAATAAAATCTCGACTAAAAAATCTTGACGAGGAAACAAGGTTTAGAATAGTGATTAGAAAACGGGTTCTAATAGGAGACAAGGTATTGGATTGTAAACATGAAGCAAGCGAATCTCAATAGCAACAAAATCGTAAATAGAGAACAAGTCTCGAATAAAGTCAAGAATAGGAAATAGAATCTCAAACAAGCATCAATAGAAGCGAAGGTTCAAACAAGGTTTCAGAATGATATTTCAAGTAGGAATAATTCTGGAATAGTACAAGTTCGATTTGCGAACAGAATTTCAAAAAACGAGTAGGTACAAGTATCCATGAAACAAGCAAAATCTTGGATAGGAGACAAGATCGAAACAAAAATAGTGGACCAACAACTCTCGACTAGAAAATCAAAGTCATGAATGAGGAAACAAGTCTCGAATAGGAAACAAAATCTTCAAAACCCTCAAAGGTATCCTAAATAATGTCCTAAATAGGACGAAGCACAAATAATGCTTCGAATGAGGAACAGGGTTTCGAAATAAATCTCGAGTAGGAATTAAATCTTAATTAACACGAAGTTTGATAAAGGAACAAAATTTACAAATAGGAGCCATCACCAGGAAACAAGGTCATGAATGAATGTACAAACGGTATCGAATAATGGATTTCAAACAAATATCGAATTGTGGGTCTGAAACAAGTTTGTCGAATATGACACAATATCTTGAAATAAGTTTTGAACATCAACCAAGGGTTCAAAATAGAAAACAAGAAGATTCAAGAAATGGTCTAGATGCTAAAAGAAATCTACGGAAAGACTGGGTTGCTAATCAAGATACATGGTTTTCCCAACTATGCAAAAAAAATCTTATGTCTTCAATTTATCTTCAATATTTCCTACGGGACTGGAATCACTTCAATCTTCTTTCACTGTCCTGACGTAGACTGGTCCATGCGGTAATGTTCCATATAGCTACTGAATCTGGAGAGACGGGTCCTTCTGCTGCAGTCCTGGTGCTCCTCATGCTTGTTCTCGGGCAGTGCGATCAATAATCTCCGGACAATCTTTGACTTAGTGGGCAGGCGATCTGTAGTACAAGCGTAGCCTTCGTCTTTTGTGGCATTCGTCGTAGTGGTGTCCTGGGCTGCGGCAGAAAATACAATGATAGCCGGCTGAATCTGAATCTCCTGTTGGGCTGAAGAAGTGTTGTCCGAGTGTGGCGACACTTTACGGATCCACAGTAGTTGCCGTCCTCGTCATAAGTCTTCATGTCTCTCCTGGGCTTTAACTTTCGGTTCCGTTCCATTGTCTGCGCTACATTCTGGATCTCCTGGCTGGTGGTTCTAATCTTCAGAGAAGTCGAGTCCTCAGAAACTTGGGTGATCTTCAGTGGTAACTCCAGGTTCTCGATCTGCTCCTTGGTGCAAGATATGCGCTTGATGTCGGGAAAATCTAAGGTCTGATAGTCTGGAAGTCCTCTCTAACTCGGGAAATGCATTTACAAGTCTGGATTGGGAAAGGACGACCTGCTGGTGTCAAGGAACTCATGAAACGTCTTCGTCAACTGCGTACTACCCATGGGGATAGTAGTGGCGATAGAAGGTAGTGGAAGCTCGAAACCTTCAAGTGCAGGTGGATCGACTGTCCCGGTGTCGCGTGCTTTTGAACTATCTGAAAAACAAAAAACTGTTAAAATAACCTAGACCTAAATACAACAAGTGTTTGTAGAATATCAATATACCTGATATACCTGATATACCCTTATTTTTCGATTTTTCTATGCTGTGATCAAGTTTCCCTAGTATAATCAAGTCTCCCAATAGTACGCTAAGACCTAGGTACCATTAGGATAGACCTGCATGGGCCACCACTAAAAACATGTCACGACCCGCTCCCGAATAATCGGACACGAGTCGGACACGCCCAGCCTTCATCGTTAGACACGACGAAGTAAGCTGTACCAAACTAGGAAAATCTAACAGATAATCATGAAAGTGTACAATCACAGCATCTAAAACGTATCCCAGAATGATCACCATAATCCACAATTCTATGTATGTAAATATACGAGTCATCAAGAATGAAATGTACATGAATTCTAAAGACAATATCTAAGAGTAAAGCTAATAGTCTAAACTTGAAACCTCAAGCTAAGACATGAACCATCCTGCTCAGCTAAGATCCCGGGCTCTGGCCCATATGGTAGAATGGTATCCTGCAAGTATACCTGCAACTTATCCAGTCAGGAGCGGAGCTAGTATATCCAGAGAAATGAACATGTACATCATGGTATGAATCAAGAAAACAGGAATAATGTAAAGTACAGGAAATGAGAACAAGACATGAACTGAATAGAAATACTGAAAGTAAAACAGGGAAATATGGTAAGAGTCCTGAACATGAAATACAACCTGAATCATGAAATACAAACTGAACATGAAATACAGCCTGAACATGAAATACGACCATAAAATCCTAAAATACAAACTGAATCCTGACATGTGCAATATTTGAAATACATCTAGATTGTGATCGGCTTGGGTAGATGCAATGATAATGAAATGGTACGGCTTTGGCCCTGCGTGCACGGTGCGGGACCCAAGCTATTCACATGAGTAGTAACAGGGTTTGATCACATATCTATAGTATTTTCCCTCCCAGACACAATAATACAAGGAACATGAAATGAGACAATATCGTGATATATCGTGTCATCAAGAGATACAAGAATGAATATGAAGACATGAGAAATGGATAAATCAGAGGAGTATACTTGCCTGTCTCCGGGTGATCAAGGGTGTGTAGTAAAGCTGGATATCCTCCTGAATTTTGTATAAGTTGGTTAAGCTTCTAAATAATCACATTAGCTAATATTGTTACATAGTTAAAGTTCAATCCTAACCCGAGGCTAACTATAGGTATAGACTAGTCAAGGAGACTATAAAAATAGTCCTTAATCTTAGCAATTTTATTAGCAAGATAAATTTGTAGGATAATGCCATAACACAATAGTACTAATTATATTATAATAGTTTAACTAAGATTATACAATGTAATTGGAAACATGTTCCTGGTAGTAAATATTACCTACAAATTTACCATAACAACACTATCAAGGTAAATATGTATAATCCAAAATTGCAAGGATGAAACTGTAAAAGCTTCTAACATACACTCCTGACTCAACTAGTCTAGCACCCACAAGCAAACCATTGTTTTGTAAACTCTTCAACCTTGAACCCAACTATTCAAGTTCTTCCAGCACACAAATCCCTTACTTCTGTATTCTACTCATGCATACTCATCCTTCTTAAGTAATGTCTTTCTCCATCACATCATTTTTCACAACTAGAGTATCCATATACTAAACCGTATCATATACAAGCTTTAACAATTTACTAACAAACAACTAATCTAGCACTGATTCTCCAACTAAAGAAACAAGGTCCAACTAAAGAAACAAGGTCCCATAAATCATCCTCATAGACAAGAAATTAATACACACTACAGTTCTCACCACCATAGTTTAAAAGGACACAATCATGAATATTTCACAATTTAAATATTAGTGAGTCTGAGGTAGCTAAGCCTAAATTCCTACTTGAAATAACCCCAAAATTTCAAATATAACAGCTATTAAGGTTCAACTCCATCTCCAACCATTGTATGCCTAGTCAACTAATTTGTAACCGACTTCTTCTTCTTCCTCTCCTTACCAATCTCGACCCGACCAAAACGATTTCCCTGTACACCATTTTACTTTGGGACACACACAGGATTCTGACACGAACCAAATTCCCAGACACGAACAAAAGAAACACCACATTCTAAAATCAAAACTAATACAACTATTTGCTCTTCGGAAATGAAAATGATAGAGATTACCTGAGAAGAATTGCTTCTGGAAAGGAGTGCTACCCCACAGAATCGGACACCAGCTTCAAGTGTTCAGATCACAGCTACGTCCCTGGTTTAGACATTCCATCAAACGAGTAGCGATCAACAATACAGGGTTATATTCCCATATCTCCTCTGTTTTCTTTGAAACAAATAAATACAGGAATTAACCTAGGATATCATGGATCGAAACTTTGATGAATCCAATCGTTTCAAGAAAACAAAGCTCCCATTCAAGCAAGGAAAACTCGACTGAATCCGAAAATTCAAAAGAAGTGTCGAAGCAGAATCAAAGACGACCTACCTAGATCAAGTTTGTCGATCGAATTGGCCGATGACTTGATCGCTCAGTCCGATTGATCTGGCTCTGGAATTAATTCAGAGATTTCAAAGAAACATGAGGAATCGCAGAACAAAACCAAACTTAATTCATCAAAAACTCACCATTGATTGTTCGTCCGCCTAAGGAGAAGAATGCTAAACTTGCTCGAACAGATCCCGGAGATCAAGCGGAAGCTCATCGTCGGTTCGTCGACAACCTTACCAAGAAGAGGAACGGATTTTTCAATCTCAATCTAGAGTGAAAGTCAGGAAAGGAAATCGAACATCAATTTCTTCAAGAACACCCAAAATTCACCCAGATCTTGAATGGAAACTGAAATCGACACTCACCAGCCTCGTCGTCGTCTAATCATCGGAAAAAAGGGGAATTTGCCGAAGATCCGCTCGTGTGTCGCCGATGGGCGGAAACAATCGCCGTTGCCGCGAAACCCGACTCAGTCGCCATCACCATCATCGTCGCCACCGTCATGGTCGCTGAGCTCGGAAGACAGATCGAGCAGAGGAAAAATAAAACTCTGAAAAAAAAATGAGAGTGAATGGTTAACTCTCTCTCTTTCTCTCTGTGTGATAAATAAACAGTAAGAAAAACTTACAAAAAAAACCCCCGCTGAAATATTATTTTACTTAAGTCGCTTGATTAATGAAAACTTTTATAAAAAAAACCCTTCTCCTTTTCATAATTGCAGGAATTGATTCAAAATCAGTTAGAGGGTCACATGGTGGCCCAAAGTTGTTACAACAACTTTTCAAATTTGAAAAGTTGCCCAGAATTAATTCCCTCCAAAATATTTTTAAATTATAAACTAAAATTAATTTATTATTGAAACTAGTAATAACAAGTATACAATTTTATAGAAATTGAATTTATTATTACTTAAGAAAAAAAATGGGAGGTAGAGTTACAGGGGCCACGGTTTTGGGCCTCCACTCACTGCGAGCCTTCTTTGGGCCGGATCCCCTCTGGATGGGGATAGCGCTCCCCTCGGAGAGCATCTTTTCAAACGCTTGCTGGTCGAAGCGAACAACCAGCATCTGTTGCGTGGAGCCGAGTTTGGCTGCGTCCGATTGCGTCACCAACTTCTCAGCAGTAGAGAAGTTAGTCCCCAGCAGAGTCGCCATCGTGTTTGTCATTGATTGTCGTAGAACAGAATAGTTTTATAGGAGGACTGAACTTTTAACTCACAATTACAAACTTGTTTGTACAAAAGAGAGCCTAGGAACAAAACCTAGGAAAAGTAATCTAAGTACAATTGTTTAGTTTTGATTCTGGGGGGTGGCGGTAGAGGCTCGGGAAAGTGCTATCAACTCTGCCTTACTCCTTGGACGATTGAACGCAACCTCGGCTCCGGCGAAGAAATGCGCTCTCTCTCTCTCTGTATGTCTCTGTGTCTCTCTGTGTGTGTGTACAAGGGAATAGCACCTTGCTATTTATAGAAATTTATGAGTAATGGGGTTGTACAGCCACGTGACTAATTTTAGGCCACATCCTTGTAACTGTGCCTCGAGAAGTGGGCAGTTAGGGATTGGTTAAGATTGATAATGAACTGTTTGTTGCATAAATCTGAACTGTCAAGACTTGGTCAACTTCTGCCACGTGTCTCAACTGCTACTTGGTGACGAGCCGCATGAGAGACGTCTCATGACAGAGCCGCATGAAAGTTGTCTCATGACCGAGCCGCATGAGAGTGGTCTCATGACCGAGCCGCATGAGAGTGGTCACATGACCGAGCCGCATGAGAGTGGTCTCATGACCGAGCCGCATGAGAGTGGTCTCATGGGCGATCTGCATAAAGAGTTGTCTTTGGAATTTGTGAACTGTGCCAGATCTCATGATAATTTTCTCGTCTTTTTAGGAGCATGTCATGTCTTGTCTTTATGTCAGAGCCATCATCTCTGTCAGAGCTGTCGCATTTATGTCAGAGTAATTATGGCCAGCTGTACAGGCAGATTTTGAATCGCATAAGGCCGCATGAAGCTTCCTGAGCCGCATGAAGCTTTCTGAGATTTTGAGCCGCATGAAACTTCCTGCGTTTTGTGCCGCATAAAGCTTCCTGTGTTTTGTGAGCCGCATGAAGTCCCATGGATGGCAAAAGTCATTCTTTTCCATGCTTCTACAATGGCCACGATAAAATTTTAGAATTTCAAAGTGTACACTATAAAATATTTGTTTCATGTGAGAGCACTTTAGGAAGTACACATGCACTTATTATTGCATCATGTTCTAGTGTAGTGAGACCTGTATTTTGCTGTCCATGTTTGTTGTCACTAGGTTTCTATTCCAAACTTAGTTGGTTTTCGCAGTCATTGATTTAGGAAGTACACACACTTATTATTTGGCCAAGATGCTTATGCAATTAATTTCTTTTTTCAGAAAATAAGTAACACTTTTCATCAAGAAGATTGTGATGCATCTATATGTGATCTGCTTCCAGGTATTAAATCTCTACCTTTGAAATTAATTTTAGTTTCTTCATTTTACTTTTTTTTTCTATCCTATAATTTGTGTTATGGACTATGTTAAAAATTATATTTTAGTTTACCACTTGTTTATGCATGATTTCTTGGTATGCTTCTGTACAGGTAGGGTCCTACTATCAAAGAATGAGTTTTAGTTTTCAGTTGTATTCTTGTATCGGACTTCACATCAAATATATTAACAAGATACTACCTAGCCGATGAATTATGTAATTTTGATAGTTCTTAATTCATATCCACAAGGCTCAATACAATCCAACGCCCTCTAACTTAGATGTTATCTGACCTGGAGATAATTAGCGGCCGGTCCATGCGAAACCTAGTTGTTCTCTTTGTTTTTAGTCCCTTGTTTTTTTTCCTTGAATCTGTTTTATCTTGTATTTATATGTAGCAGTGTTAGAAAACATCAATATTCTCTAGTACAATCTATCTTTTGAGATTCATAGTTTGACAATCGTTAAGAATCATACTAGTAAATTGCTTGTGCTATTTTTCAGAACCATTTCATTGCCATAGTGCTATATTATTAGTAGAATAAAAAAATAGTAGAGCGAAAGTAATTGTGAACATAACAACCTATCAGCATGGATGCCATTGAACCTGGAAATAAGCTGGGTCTATGAGAAACCTAGTTGCTCTATTTGGATTTTGGTCATTTGTGGTTTTTCTTGGGGTCAACAATTTATATGCTCGACTACATCACTTTGATTTTGTGTATTTTTAGAACCATTTCACTGCCATAGTGCTGTATTATTAGCAAAAAGCCTGATGAAGATGGTCAGTTGGTCCATCCTTCCAATTTCGTGTATTTCAGTTTGTATGATGCCAACCTGCTTATTTTGTCTTCTCAAGTAAGAGACAATTTTAGCTTCAAATTGAGCTTTGTTTATGGTTATATAATTACTTTCTTGAGCATAAATGTTACCTATTTAATTCTGTAAGCTGAAAGTAGTCATAGTGGATACTAGTATTGGAAATATTGTTGGTGTTTTTCCTTGTTGGTATTTTGCTTTAGAAACTAGAAAGATAGTCCCACATTGGAAAAATCAAATGGATGCTATCTCTATATAAAGCTTTGCTTGTGTTGAGAGATTACATGAAGTGTGGACAGGCACATGGGTGCCATATGGGGGCATTTTTCTAGTGGAAAGAAGGCTAAACCAACAAAAAAATATTAATGCTTTTTGTCATGCTCATGGGATAATTTCCTTGTGGAGCAAAGTCCCGAAGGGGCTTAGCGACTCGGGCTCAAGGGCGTAATGTAATGTCCCGCTCCGCGCGAGGCATTTGGTTGGCTTGTTGGATGGGATCAGAATGTTGGACCGTGACTTGTGTTGGAGATCAAGAGAGTTGAGACTGATGCAGTCTCTCTTAGCTGGCTAGATAGATTAAGTGTTGGAACGTGGCTCGCTGGTGGAGCTACGCTTAGGGGGAATATGTGCAACCAGAATAAGAAGACCCTTTTATGCAGGCAAGTGAAACTGTCCTCCTTCCTCCTTATTCCTGCATGCTTAATAAATGGAATAATGTGATACTATGAATTGTTCCTAAATGTTCTATGTCTTAGTTGCTGAATAATAAATATGCCTATGTTGAGAATTATTGAAATGAATAAGACTTGAATATTGAACTGCTGATTGAAACACACTCGAACTGCTAATGTAACTTCATGCCTGAGGATGAATTGATAATGTCCCTTATGCTTAATCTTGATGAAATGAATGAATCACTAGAGTAATCGAGATGTTGCGTGAATGAGACATGAGAAAAGAACTGGCTATGCTATTAACACAATGAATTGAATGAGACTCTTGAATCATGTACTCTCTGTATAACTGTTGTAAAGAAATGAGATGATGCCTGTTTTTTGTATAAGCAATGAAATGAATAATAATTGTCCCAATGAAACGAAGGAAAAAGCTTGTCACGCCCCAGAACCAGAATACTGGAGAGCGGGAGAATGACTCAGCCAGCTACGTATTACGGGTAGATGAATACCGTATAATACGATCAATGCTGTCTACAAGACGAGGGGGTGCATACTACATGAAAGTCTCACTATGGTCACTTCACATCTATTGTCTCAATCATTCAAACAAGAAACAAAAATAGAGAACATATAAGATAAAGCAGTAAGGCGTCCCAAACGCTTAGTCAAAATGTTCTTTGATATCTGGCTTTACAAAACATAGCCAGATGATGTAGCAAGGCATACACAATTGTTATCAGCTGCAGCCTGACTTAGTTACAATTATGTAAAAGTAAGTACAAGACGATCCGACTAACATGTCGGTGCCAAACGGCAAGGTATAAAGTAGATAACAAAACAAGCGGGGAAGTAAGAAACCCACTCGAGTCCTCCTGTGATCATCCCTCTAGTGTTGACCATCTTGGAGGTAGAAGTAAGCTGAGTCCTCGGGAACCGGCTCTAAATCTGGCCATGCAAAACCAGAAAGGTTAGACCTCTATTAGCAAGTACCACAAGGAAGCACGACATGAGAACTAAAACCAGTAATGAGGAATATGATAAATAGATCTCTGCTTGCCACTAGGATTCTCATAACATCACGACACTTCGAACCAACCTCCCAACCAAACAAGGACAGAAGTTGGCCCGTCATGTCCTGACATTCTGATCATCTTAGTTAGGCAACAGAGTAGGTACAGTACACAAACAAATCAATTTAAACGGCCATTCAACTACTACGGCTTGCTACTGTGTGTTCTAAGTTATCCTGGAATTATGCAATAAAAGATTCCTCAGTTCTCACTATGTGCAAGCAAGGCTAGTTTACCGAGTCAATCAATTGCGCCAATCATGAATTAGACGAGTCCCAGCAGGACGTCCGTCATCAATATATAATATACAATAAATAATATAACCAGATACCGCTCCGTGCCCGTGTGGCAGGTTTGCAGTATCTGTGGGGACCAGCCGACCTGTCGGGCACTTAATAGTCCCAAGAGGGCTGCCATGTAAGAACTCGGGAATCCATTCTCTCCATGGAATTATTATTTTATTTAACTTAATAATCTCTATGTTGAGTGAAATCCCATGCCGTGGATCATGGTTATTCAAATAAGTACGTTCGTTCGGGGTACGATATGCGCAACTCTACAACGATACCCGTGCGGCTAGGTTGTAGGTCTTACATAGCGTAATGCAACAATCAAATCTAACCATGAAATATTCATGCCTTGACCATAAAGTATACATGCTACTTTTGTAGAAAAATAAATAAATAAATAAATAATTAGATTGAAGCATGCATGTGTCTGTATGTCGGGGTTCGGGATTAGCCAGTCGATTACAATAGTTCATAGTTAATATGAACGTGTCTCATTCATTCAATTCAATAAGACGACTAACCAGTCTTTCAGTTCCAACTAGGAACACATGATCAATTATTAGTAAAATTACCCATCTATGTTAATTTGTACCAAGGCATGAAAGTCAACTATTATAGAGCAAATAGAAACACCAAGGTTAGATTACGCCAAGGTTGGTCTATGCCCAAGTCAGGCTACGCTCAAGTCAGGTACGACTCCTTACTATCCAAGTCAGCGTACGCAAGTCATACGCTTCCAAAAGACAGCGTATGAACTCCATACGACTCCTTACTATCCAAGCCAACATACGCAAGTCATACGCTTCCAAAAGGCAGCGTATGAACTCCATACGACTCCTTACTATCCAAGCCAGTGTACGCAAGTCATACGCTTCCAAAAGGCAGCGTATGAACTCCATACGACTCCTTACTATCCAAGCCAGCGTACGCAAGTCATACGCTTCCAAAAGGCAGCGTATGAACTCCATACGACTCCTTACTATCCAAGCCAGCGTACGCAAGTCATACGCTTCCAAAAGGCAGCGTATGAACTCCATGCGACTCCTTACAAAAGGCAGCGTATGAATCAACTGCGCTGCGCTAAATAGCGCGCAACTCTGTGGCGCAAGCTAAAAAGCTAGCGCACACTGCTCACTGTCTTCTCCAAAACAGCAAGAACTCCATAGTTTGCACCCAAGGCTTCAAAAGGCCATAACTTGGTCAAAACAAGTCTAAATCTAACTTTCCAAAGGTCAAAATTGGGTAGAATAAAATTTTCTACAACATGGGACCATCAAAACTTGCAAACAAAGAAGTTTAATAGATCAAAATCACCAAAATTCGAAAATAACTAATTTCTAGATTACTAAAATAAAACTTCAAAACAAAAAATGCCAAGTTCTAAACTCTCTTAAAATCACAAGGGGGAGAGAATGGAACCATAAAAATGGGTCCTCATGAAGAAGCAAGATGTACTTGCCTATGGGTTTGGTAGGTGGAGAGAGTAATGAGGAAGAAGAGTAATGGTGAAGGAAAAATAATGAAGAGAGAGAAAGGAGGGTTGGCTTTAAATAAAAAGGTGGTGGTAGGTGGGGGTGTTAGGTTTGGTTCATGATGAACCAACTAACTAAACCAAACCAAGCCGAACCCAAGTCTAGCTAAAGCAGAGAAATAAAACCAGAAAGTAAAATGCAGAAAATTAATTAACATGAATTTAATGGAATTTAAATACAGGATAATACATGATAAATATTAAATAAATATATTTGAGTAGTACATGTATAAAATACGCATTCTGGAAACGGGGAGTGACATCTCTACCCACCTTAGAAAAATTCCGTCCTCGGAATTTCAAATCCAAGCAGGATAGAAACATCGGGGCTAAACTAATCTAAGTACAAGCAATTCAATCAAGCAATCATTTTACAATGTCCATAGCAAGTAACATATCTGTATTTAACAATCTACGATATCAAGCAATTCTACCCAAAAGGTGATAAGCATGAGGAATCAAGACAATCAAGGTACACAGAAAAAAAAAATATACCTTGTGAGTCAAACAGGTGTGGATACCGTGATCGGATATCATCCTCACGTTCCCACGTTGACTCTCCCAAAGAGTTATGACCCCAAGCAACCCGGACAAGGTTAATTGTTCGGTTCTTGAGTATCTTCTCTCTTCGGTCCAAGATGGACACAGGCTGCTCCTCGTAAGACAGGTTGGTACCAACAACCAGTTCTGAATGATCGAGGATATGGCTGGGGTCCGATACATACCTTCGCAATTGAGATACATGAAATACGTCATGTACCTCTCGTAACGAAGGTGAAAGGGACAAACGATAAGCAACATCGTCTACCCTATTAAGAATAACAAATGGGCCTACGTATCGTGGACTCAACTTCCCGCGAACGCCAAATCTAATGACCCCACGGGTAGGTGAGATCCGCAAGAACACGTGGTCCCCAACAGAAAACTCTAGCGGCCTACGATGCTGGTCCGCCCAATGACGATACCGATCCTGCGCAACACGAAGTCGCTCTCTAATTTCCTTAATCACTTCAACCGTCTGGATAATCATTTCTGGGCCTAGCATCTTTCTTTCCCCGATATCATCCCATGCTAGTGGCGATCTACACTTCTTACCATATAGTGCCTCAAATGGCGCCATCTGGATACTGGCTTGATAATTGTTGTTGTATGAGAACTCAACTAAGTGCTGGTGGCTTTCCCAAGATCCTTCAAAATCTAGAGTGCAAGCTCGCAACATATCTTCCAAAGTCTGAATTGTTCTTTCTGATTGCCCGTCCGTCTGCGGATGGTAAGCCGTGCTAAATCTTAACTTGGTACCCAGACTATGATGCAAGCTCTTCCAGAAATATGATCTAAAGCGGGTATCTCGGTCTGACACAATACTGAGAGGGACTCCATGCTGCCTGACTATCTATTGCATATACAACTCTGCCAACTTTTCTGTAGATTGCCCTACTCTGAAAGAAAGAAAATGTGCTACCTTTGTAAGCCGATCTACTATCACCCAAATAGCATCTTTACTACTTGGTGATCTCGGTAAACCGGTCACAAAGTCCATTGTGATGTGTTCCCACTTCCATTCCGGGATAGGAAGCGGTTGTAATAATCCAGCTGGCCTCTGCTGTTCTGCCTTTACTTGCTGACATATCAAGCAACGGGAAACAAACCTAGCTATCTTCCTCTTCATCCCGTTCCACCAGAAGTGCTGCTTGATATCTTGGTACATCTTGGTCCCTCCAGGATGTATAGAATACTGAGAACTGTGAGCTTCTGTCATAACTTCATGTCTGCTATCTCTACTAGGTACACATAGACGTGATCCAAACCTAAGCGTACCATCTTCGTGGATTTATATCTCTTTTCTGAGCCCTGACTCACATTCTGCCCTAAGCTTCTAAATCCTTGGGTCCTGTGCCTGGGCTGCCTTGATCCTGCCTACCAAGTCGGATTGAACTTGTAGACTCGCCAGAATTCCTATATCATTAGGAAGTATAACTTCGATGCCCATCTCCTGAAGGTCTTCTAAGATGTACTTCTGCGTTGTCAACATAAATGTGCCGCCTCTTCTGCTGAGAGCGTCTGCTACCACATTAGCCTTGCCTGGATGATACTGAAGCTCTACATCATAATCCTTGATCATCTCTAACCATCTTCTCTGCCTCATGTTCAGCTCCTCCTGAGTAAAGATATACTTCAGACTTTTATGGTCTGTGTACATGTCTACTCGGTCACCATATAAGTAATGCCTCCATAGCTTCAAAGCAAATACTACTGCCGCCAACTCTAAATCATGAGTTGGATAATTTTTCTCGTGGTCTCGAAGTTGCCTAGATGCATACGCTATCACCTTCCCATGTTGCATAAGGACACATCCATGTCCTTTACCTGACGCATCACAATATACGGTAAAACCTCCGGGTCCAACTGGTAATGTAAGAATAGGCGCTGATATCAACTTCTGCTTCAAATTCTCAAACGATGACTGGCATTCTGCCGACCAGACAAATGGCATATCCTTCCGTGTCAAGCGGGTCATGGGTGCTGAAAGTCTTGCAAAATCTGACACAAATCTTCTGTAATATCCTGCCAATCCCAAGAAACTCCGTACATCAGCTACGGTCTTGGGTACTGGCCAACTCTCTACTGCTTCTACCTTCTTGGGATCCACTGCTACTCCAGCTCCTGATACGATATGACCCAAAAATAAAATATGATCCGCCCAGAACTCATACTTGCTGAGCTTGGCATACAACTGGTTCTCTCTCAGAACCTGCAACACTTTCCTGAGGTGGTCTTCATGCTCCTCTTCACTAGCAGAGTACACAAGAATGTCGTCGAGAAATACTACGACAAACTGATCTAAATACGGCATAAAGATACGGTTCATCAAATCCATGAATATAGCTGGAGCATTGGTCAAACCAAACGGCATTACTAAGAATTCATAATGTCCATACTTCGACCTGAATGCTGTCTTGGGAATGTCTTCCTTTCGAACACTCACTTGATGGTACCCTGAATGAAGATCTATCTTGGAGAAAACTCTAGCTGTGCTCAACTGGTCAAACAAGTCGTCGATCCTGGGTAGTGGGTACTTGTTCTTTACTGTTGCCGCGTTAAGCTTCCTGTAGTCGATACACAATCTGGATGATCCATCCTTCTTCCCCACAAGTACCACTGGTGCTGCCCATGGCGATATGCTGGCTTGGATAAACTTCTTCTCCTTCAGTTCCTCTATGTGCTGATATACCTTGGCCTGCTCTGAATCCGCCATTCTGTAAACCCGATCCGATATCGGTTTAGTCCCAGGTGCCAATTCTATACTGAACTCAATATCTCCAACCGGTGGCAGACCAGGAAGTTCTTCGGGAAATACGTCTAGAAATTCTTCAACTACCTTTGGAACCTGAACTTCTTCCATTGCCATTATTACTCCTTGCTCTTGCTGAGTTGCCTCTGATCTGACTAAGGTGAATCTCTTCATGCCTGGAATATCAAAAGATACACTCCCACTACGACAATCTATTGTCGCATGACTGTCTTTCAGCCAGTCCATGCCTAAGATAACGTCAAAATTTTCAACAGGAAATTCTATCAACTGGGCGGGTAAGGAATGCCCGCAAACTACAACACTACACGCTAGAATAACTCTACTAACTCCTACGAGCCCATTGCCAGTGAGTATATTCAACCTCCCTGGCAATGCCTCGAACTCCATTCCTAGTCGTGTCACAAATTGTGCAGATATAAATGAGTGTGATGCTCCTGAATCAAACAATGCTACTACGGGATATGAGCCGACGAGAATGTTACCTGCCACAACATCTCCTGATGCCAATGCCTCCTCCAAGGACAGAGTGAATGCCTGCCCTCGACCTTCTTGCTGGTTTCCATGCGGTAGCCTAGTCTGGTACTGCTGCTGGCCCCTGCCTTGATGATGCTGGGGTGGTCTATGCTGGTGCTGCTGCATCGGCGGTGCCTGCTGCCGAAACATCTGAGCCTGTGGCATTAACGGACGCTGGGCCAATGGTCTCACTGCTACCGCTGGTCCTCGATACTGCCCTGTCCCTGGTGCTGGCAGAGCAGGAAGCTGTTGCCCTGGTCCTCCTGACCTCGAATTCATGGGACATGTGGTAACCCGATGATCTGGATTTCCACATATCAAACACAGTCCGTTTAATGCCCGACACACATCTCTAGTGTGCCCCATCTTCCCACAATAAGTACAGCCCGCTGGGGGTTGCTGGTTCTTCTTCTGTTGCTGCTGCTGCCTGGGTGGTGGTACTGGCCCTCGCATTGCCACATCGTGAATACGAATGCCAAGGGATGGTGCTGTTGTTCGGGGCGCTGCTCCCCCTCCTCCTTCAATCTGACTGTGAGATCTCTTCTGACCTCCAGTCCTTACTGTGATCCTCTGAATGGTGATCTCATGCCTTCGGGTTGCCGTCAATATCTCATCAAAAGTCTGGTAATTGTGCCCCTCTATCAATTGCAAGAGCTCAAGATGAAACCTTTGCTGAAATCTCATAGCCCTCTGGCGCTCCGTCGCTACCATCTCTGGGGCAAACCTACTTAATCTGCAGAACTCCGCTGCATAAGCATCTACCGTCTTGCCGGCCTGCTTGAGGTTGATAAACTTCTGTTGTAGCTCAAACTGCGCCACAACTCCATAGTACTTTGTCTTGAATCTTGCAGTAAAATCGTTCCAAGCAACAGGACGTCTGATACCTACTTCCTCTGATTTCCACCAATCACGCGCGAGATCCTGAAGTAACAACTTCACTAGATCCACACGTTCTTCTGCCGGCACCTTAGCGGCTGTCAGAATAGCCTCAATGTCCTTAAGCCATGCATCTGCTGAGATAGCATCCTCCGTGCCATCGAAACGACGGGGGTTGTACTTGCAAAACCGGGCTAACGCTCCTGAATCTGTCCTTGCCCCTCTTTCCAATGTCGTTTGTAATCCTTGGTTGAGTAGTACATTCTGCTCTTGTAACTGAGCGTGCATGCGCTGCTGGGCTAACATCTGGTGTTGCTGAGTAGCCATCATCCCTCTCATGATCTCCAGAAGGGCTGGTGTGTCCAATTCCACAGGGGTAGGTGGAACTATTAGTGGTGTTGGAACCTCCGGATACTGCGGTCCAACTGCTGGTTCTACTATCACCTCTTCTTGAATAGTCTCATGAAGTGGTTCTGACCCTTGTTGCTGACCAACCTGGTCAGGTTGTCCATGCTGCCCTTGTTGTTGTTGCCCAATCCTGACAGATGCGGACGAGGTGCCCCTAAGAAAAGGGACAAAAAAACCATCAAACGACCGGACAGGAAAGATCAATGAAGTCAAGGGATACTGGAATGTCAAGATAGAATTGAGAACAACGAATCATGAGATCAAGGGGGAACGTGTGTGTTTGAGACATCCTACAAATCAAAACACCCCACAAGTCTGAAATTAGACCTACATGGGCCACCACTAAAACCTTGTCACGCCCCAGAACCAGAATACTGGAGAGCGGGGGAATGACTCAGCCAGCTACGTATTACGGGTAGATGAATACCGTATAATACGATCAATGCTGTCTGCAAGACGAGGGGGTGCATACTACATGAAAGTCTCACTATGGTCACTTCACATCTATTGTCTCAATCATTCAAACAAGAAACAAAAATAGAGAACATATAAGATAAAGCAATAAGACGTCCCAAACCCTTAGTCAAAATGTTCTTTGATATCTGGCTTTACAAAACATAGCCAGATGATGTAGCAAGACATACACAATTGTTATCAGCTGCAGCCTGACTTAGTTACAATTTTGTAAAAGTAAGTACAAGACGATCCGACTAACATGTCGGTGCCAAACGGTAAGGTATAAAGTAGATAACAAAACAAGCGGAAAAGTAAGAAACCCACTCGAGTCCTCCTGCGATCATCCCTCTAGTGTTGACCATCTTGGAGGTTGAAGTAAGCTGAGTCCTCGAGAACCGACTCTAAATCTGGCCATACAAAACCAGAGAGGTTAGACCTCTAATAGCAAGTACCACAAGGAAGCACAACATGAGAACTAAAACCAGTAATGAGGAATATGATAAATAGATCTCTGCTTGCCACTAGGATTCTCATAACATCACGACACTTCGAACCAACCTCCCAACCAAACAAGGACAGAAGTTGGCCCGTCATGTCCTGACATTCTGATCATCTTAGTTAGGCAACAGAGTAGGTACAGTACACAAACAAATCAATTTAAACGGCCATTCAACTACTACGGCTTGCTACTGTGTGTTCCAGGTTATCCTGGAATTATGCAATAAAAGATTCCTCAGTTCTCACTATGTACAAGTAAGGCTAGTTTACCCAGTCAATCAATTGTGCCAATCATGAATTAGACGAGTCCCAGCAGGACGCCCGTCATCAATATATAATATACAATAAATAATATAACCAGATACCGCTCCGTGCCCGTGTGGCAGGTTTGCAGTATCTGTGGGGACCAGCCGACCTGTCGGGCACTTAATAGTCCCAAGAGGGCTGCCATGTAAGAACTCGGGAATCCATTCTCTCCATGCAATTATTATTTTATTTAACTTAATAATCTCTATGTTGAGTGAAATCCCATGTCGTGGATCATGGTTATTCAAATGAGTACGTTCGTACGGGGTACGATATGCGCAACTCTACAACGATACCCGTGCGGCTAGGTTGTAGGTCTTACATAGCGTAATACAACAATCAAATCTAACCACGAAATAATCATGCCTTGACCATAAAGTACACATGCTGCTTTTGTAGAAAAATAAATAAATAATTAATTAATTAGATTGAAGCATGCATGTGTCTGTATGCCGAGGTTCGGGATTAGCCAGTCGATTACAATAGTTCGTAGTTAATATGAACGTGTCTCATTCATTCAATTCAATAAGACGACTAACCAGTCTCTCAGTTCCAACTAGGAACACATAATCAATTATTAGTAAAATTACCCATCTATGTTAATTTGTACCAAGGCATGAAAGTCAACTATTATAGAGCAAATAGAAACACCAAGGTTAGATTACTCTAAGGTTGGTCTATGCCCAAGTCAGGCTACGCTCAAGTCAGGCTACGCTCAAGTCAGGTACGACTCCTTACTATCCAAGTCAGCGTACGCAAGTCATACGCTCCCAAAAGGCAGCGTATGAACTCCATACGACTCCTTACTATCCAAGCCAGCGTACGCAAGTCATACGCTTCCAAAAGACAGCGTATGAACTCCATACGACTCCTTACTATCCAAGCCAGCGTACGCAAGTCATACGCTTCCAAAAGGCAGCGTATGAACTCCATACGACTCCTTACTATCCAAGCCAGCGTACGCAAGTCATACGCTTCCAAATAGCGTTTGAACTCCATACGACTCCTTACTATACAAGCCAGCGTACGCAAGTCATACGCTTCCAAATGGCAGCGTATGAACTCCATACGACTCCTTACTATCCAAGCCAGCGTACGCAAGTCATACGCTTCCAAAAGGCAGCGTATGAACTCCATACGACTCCTTACTATCCAAGCCAGCATACGCAAGTCATACGCTTCTAAAAGGCAGCGTATGAACTCCATACGACTCCTTACTATCCAAGCCAGCGTACGCAAGTCATACGCTTCCAAAAGGCAGCATATGAACTCCATACGACTCCTTCCAAAAGGCAGCGTATGAATCAAACTGCGCTGCGCTAAAGAGCGCGCGCAACTCTGTGGCGCAAGCTAAAAAGCTAGCGCACACTGCTCACTGTCTTCTCCAAAACAGCAAGAACTCCATAGTTTGCACCCAAGGCTTCAAAAGGCCATAACTTGGTCAAAACAAGTCCAAATCCAACTTTCCAAAGGTCAAAATTGGATAGAATAAAATTCTTTACAACATGGGACCATCAAAACTTGCAAACAAAGAAGTTTGATAGATCAAAACCACCAAAATCTAAAAATAACTAATTTCTAAATCTACTAAAAATAAAACTTCAAAACAAAAAATGCCAAGTTCTAAACTCTCTTAGAATCACAAGAGGAAGAAAATAGAACCATAAAATGGATCCTCATGAAGAAGCAAGATATACTTGCCTATGGGTTTGGTAGGTGGAGAGAGTAATGAGGAAGAAGAGTAATGGTAAAGGAAAAATAATGAAGAGAGAGAAAGGGGGGTTGGCTTTAAATAAAAAGGTGGTGGTAGGTAGGGGTGTTAGGTTTGGTTCATGATGAACCAACTAACTAAACCAAACCAAGCCGAACCCAAGTCTAGCTAAAGCAGAGAAATAAAAGCAGAAAGTAAAATGCAGAAAATTAATTAACATGAATTTAAAGGAATTTAAATACAGGATAATATATGATAAATATTAAATAAATATATTTGAGTAGTACATGTATAAAATGCGTATTCTGGAAACGGGGAGTGACAAAGCTGCTTATCCCTTTGAAATGAATGAAATGTTATTGGTTCCTCATTGAGAGGAATGTTATGAGAAATGTGCAATGAATCAATGAATGGAGAATATTGAGGCTTGGGATCATGGAGATCACCAAGTAGAATGACGGAAATGATTAATCGTTGAACACGGCTCGGGATTGAGATGAGATGTTGAACTGTTGGATCTGCTTACTTTCAGTTGCTTTACCATGCATTTGTGTTATCGAGTCGACATGTATTCACATGGTCATGGACGTACTTGTACAAGTCTGAGTGACCGATTCGACCCGGAAGGAAACATTGGTAGTGCTATGGTGGCACGAGGTATTACGGGACATTTGGCTAGGCTTACAACCTACCCTGGAATGGTGCGTCGTAATACCCGTTGGAAAGTCCTTTATGGTGTAGTTTCACCAACGACCATGTAGTTAGGATGCATGCTAACGAATGTTTTGTGCAGACAGAGTAAGTATATGATATTATCCTGTATTTTTATGCAGGTACAAGGGAGTTGGCTATCGGTAAGAAATCACTTAAATGTGATATACTCAATATATGTGTCGGCTTAACTTGCGTGCTTAACGTGCCAAGTAAATGATGCTATGCGTAGTCTTTCAATATGAGAACCTGCTTAACATGTTAAATTCAGTATGCTAGAAAGATGCCTTGCTATGTATATTGCTCAAACATAACATACATGCTATGTGATGCTTGAAGTGAGAATTGTCATAACATGTTTAAGCTGACAATGTTAATGATGCCTCAATGATGTCTTGGCATGATAACACCAAGAATGCTATAATGATATGTCCACATGAATGCTACTAAGAATACGTTTACATGCTTTACTCCGATTATTGTCCATGAACTGTAAACTGATGCTAGGCCCCAAGTAGAAAGATCATTCTATTAAATGCTTGCTAAAATTGACTAGTTAGTGTTGGTTTAGGCGAGTGGGTTGAATTCTGCTCGCCAGTACATAAATGATGTGCTGACCCACGTTTTGTGGGCAGGTGCTCGTGCTTGGGATATTCTACATACGAAGATTGGCTTAATTGGTCCCGCGGCATCGAAGATTTGTTGGGCATACAGAAGCTCTCCTTGTTCAAGATGATGTCTTCTGTTTATAAAGGACATAATGTATGGAATATTGTAATCAGTTGTACCAATGAGTTGTAAGCCAAGTTGGTATCTCGAGTTGTAATCCAATGTATCCAAGTATCAAATATAAGCTGTATAGCATTATTCAGTTGGCTTTCAATGTAAAGTGAGATTGGTTATAAGTATTGTACTTCAATACAAGTCTTGTACTCTTCTTCAATTATAAATAAGAGAATAAAGTTCTATATATCTCTGTGTGACTTCAAGTTATTCTCTTATTTCCGCTGCTATAAAGAAGTGATATATTTTTATTCACTGAGAAAGATTGTCCTCATTAACTTCAATTTATCTGCTTCTGTCGCTGCGATGTGTTCCTATTTAAAGATAATCAATTATGTACCATCTTTTCCTTGTACAAGTGCAATATCAGACTTGTACGACATCACGTCCAAGCGAGGACGGTCGATTCCATGAGATAAAATATGTGAATAAATGACTCTACGAATCGGGGCATAACACGTAAAGTGATGTTTTGCTGCGGGGCTGCGGCGCGCATGTGCTGTGGCGCTGGGCGCGCAGGTGCTGCAAGGCTACAGGCCGCGGGCTGCTGCGGGCTTCGCAGCTACGCACGCAGGTTGATGGGCTGAGTGGCTATGGGGCGCAGGTGGCATATGATGTGGCTAATTGGAATATTGAGTGGTTATGGAAAGATTGAGTTAATTGAACAGATCCGTTTATTGTAGGATTTGAATTTAATTCATTCAAATCTTTCCATTATTCGCCTTTTCGCAACCAGTTACGGCCAGAAAAAGGATTAGGTTTTCGACCTAAGGAGATGAAGAGAGAAGTGATGCCGCCGCCATTGAAGTCCTAAGGAGTTCTTCGAGTTCGTAAAGGAGGTTATAGTGAGCTTTCCAGAAGTTCTTCCGAACTTGTTGGTTCCTGGGAGCAGATCGCAATCGGGCAAATCTTGCTTTGAGCAACGGTGATCTTTATCACTCCAGCAAAGTCATTGCATCAACTCCGGTTGAGAGCGATTGTTCAAATCGTTGCATCAACTCCGGTTGAGAGCGATCATTCATCTCGTTGCATCAACTCCGGTTGAGAGTGATCATCATCTAACTTCGGTTGAGAACGAGTATTCATCTCTCTTAGGAGAACGAATTTTTCGTCTCTCTGGAAGTAAGAGTTCGAGATTTCTATTTTCTATCAAAAGATCTGTTTTGTGAATAACAATATCAAAGCAAGATTCAGATCTGATGGAGAACAACTGTGCACAACTTCTCGATACAAGTTTTAAACTTGATAAGTTTGACGGGGAGCATTTCAACGTCTGGAAGAGAAAGGTCAACCTTAATATTCAACTCATGAGCGTCGACTATGTGTTGACAGATCCTGAACCTTTGATTCCAGAGGGTGAAAATGCTCGAAGGGTTGTTGAAGCCACAGCTTTGCAGTCGAAGTGGAGACGGGATAACAACCTCTGCAAGTTGTTGATCCATAACTCCATAGAGGACTCTCTGGCGGAGTTATACAGCAAGACGGTCAATCCAAAGGACGTCTGGGAGTCTGTAGAGAATCTCTACAAGGCAGATGAGAACAGAAACAAGATCCACGTGATCAAAAAGGTCTGGAGGATGCGATTTGAGGATGATAAAACCATGTTGCCTCAAGTCCAGGAGTTCCTCAAGTTACGTCAGAAGCTGGCGGATGACGGCATGCCCTTGGTCGATGCTTTTGTCGTAAGGGGTATTGTCGACAAGCTCCCATCTGGGTGGAGCAACTTCATCGCGGACATGCACCGCAAGAAGATGGAAGTGGATCTGAAACGCCTCTTACATTGGATACATGTTGAAGACGAGTTAAAGGCTCAACTCAAAGTGGATGCCTTGTCCAAGCAGATGGCTAAGGCGAACATGGTGCAAGGAGGAAATTCTAAAGGGAAGCAGAAGGCTTCCTACCAAAAGAAGAAAGACATTCACCATCTAAAGGTGAAGTCGGCTCAGTTCAAGCCCAAGTCCAAATAACCTGGGACTTGTTTCAACTGTGGCAAGAAAGGCTACTGGAAGAGGGACTGCAAAGAAAAACCAAAACAAAAGGAGCAGGATGAGGCTAACTTTGTTGCTATGATTGCGCAGGTTGACTTAGCTGGAATTGACACGAACTAGTAGATAGACACTGGGGCCTCGTATCATGTTTGCTTAAAGAATGAGTGGTTCACCACGTACCAACCTGTTTCTGAGAAGGTTATGGTGGCAAACCAGACACAAGATGAAGTACTCGAGATCGGGATGGTGGTATTGCAACTGACTTCGGGGAAGTCGCTGACGCTTTAAATATGAATTATGTACCTGCTATAGCCACGAACCTGGTCTCTGGAAGCTTGCTCTACAACGCAGGCTTGAGGATGGACATTAATGTTGGTCAAGTCGTTATGTCCTATAAAGGAACATACTTCGGGAAGGCATTCTGTACCGAAGGGATGTTCAAACTTCAACTTGTAACTCCTATGGAGATAGTGAATGCAGTCTCTCCTTCTGGTTATTCTCTTGAGTTGTGGCATAATAGACTGGACATGTTCATTGTAAAAGAATAAACAAGATGTCTAGTTTAGGGCTTATCTCCAAATGTGGGGGTAAGGAGTTGGAGAAGTGTGAGGTATGTGCGCAGACAAAGATCACAAGAAAACTGTTCAAGCGGGTAAATCGAAGTACGGACCTTCTGGAGTTGGAGCACTCAGATATCTGTGACTTCAAACAGTTCTCCACAAAGGCCGGGATGAAGTATTTAATTACCTTCATCGACGACTTCTCAAAGTACGCGTTCGTTTATTCTGCTCAAGTCTAGAGATGAAGCGTTTGAGAAGTTTAAGGACTTCAAGACTGAAGCCGAGCGTTAAACCGAACAATAACTTAAGAGACTCAGAAATGATCAAGGTGGAGAGTATATGTCTCATGAATTCATATCGTTCTGTAGAGAACATGGAATTGTCAACGAGACAACTGCTCCATACTCTCATCAATCAAATGGTGTTGCAGAAAGGAAGAACAGAACGTTAACAGAGATGATGAACTCAATGTGGTTAATTGCGGGTCTTCCAAATTGCTTCTGGGGTGAAGCAGTGCTTACGGCTACGTTCATATTGAAAAGAGTGCTGCATGCTACTTCGAAAGTCACTCCTCATGAACTCTGGTTCAAGGTCAGACCCAACTTAAATGTCATTAGTGTGGGGGTATCTAGCGTACGTGAAGCTTCTTGATTTGAAGATTCAGAAGCTGGGAACAAGGACTACGAAGACTATATTTCTGGGTTATGGTTATAAGAGTAATGCTCGGAGGTTCCTTGATATTGAGTCAAATCATATAATTAAATCTCGTGATGCAGAATTCTTTGAAGATAAGTTTGTAAGGCACAAGAACATTAT
Source organism: Iris pallida (assembly GCA_029216955.1). NCBI lineage: Eukaryota > Viridiplantae > Streptophyta > Magnoliopsida > Asparagales > Iridaceae > Iris > Iris pallida. The sequence goes on along the minus strand of JANAVB010039334.1, from coordinate 5,456 downwards.
TCTCGTGGATATTCCAGAGAAAATTGTGAGTGCACGGGAAGCTCAAGTTCCTTGCGAAGAGGTAGTCCAAGAAGATGTTGTTGCTACAAGAACAGCTATTGAACCAGAACTCGCAGAACATGTATTTAAGCGAGTGAGGAGGCAGAAGACTTCGGAGAGGATTTTATCACCTATCATGTGGAAGCAGATCCGCTTACCTATGATGAGGCGATGAAGACCAGAGATGCTATCTTCTGGAAGGAGGTTATTAATGATGAGTACGACTCGATAACCTCCAACAACACGTGGGTGTTGGTTGATCTGCCTGAAGGAGCAAAACTAATCGGATGTAAGTGGATCTTCAAGAAGAAGATGAAGGCTGATGGAACTCTTGATAAGTTCAGGCAAGGTTAGTTGCCAAGGGGTTTTTTCAGAAGCAGGGGATTGATTATTTCGACACATATGCTCCAGTAGCTCGGATGACGACCATCATGATGTTGATTGCTCTGAGCGCAATTCACAAGCCGGTAATCCATCAGATGGATGTTAAGACCGCTTTCCTGAATGGTTGTCACGACCCGATCCCAAATTATTGGGTCGAACCGGATCATGCCCAGCCTGTACCGTTGTGAGACGACGGCAGTAAGCTGTTCTATATGCAGGTATTCACAACAACATCTATACATTTGTCACAACTCGAATATACGAAAATTTTAAAACTTTTAATATTCAATAATTGAAAAGTACAACTGAAATAAAAGTACTAAAATAAAATGCTGAATTCAAAATCTACAAACTCCAAAAAAAAAAACTAGATAGCTGGAAAAACGATTAGCTAAACGGTCGGCTCATCGGCCTCAGGTTCTGCATCCTCCAAGGGGGACTCTGGCAACACCACAGATACAATACCGGGTCATAGTAGCTATTGTATAATAGCTCAGTATCCTCAATGTCACCTAAAAATGTGGGTCTCCAGTCAGGAGGGAGCAAGTACGAAAATGTATCTCACATTTCAAGTAATAATGGAAAAGTGCAGACTAAATAGTTGAAACAATATTTTACAGCAATTTAACAATTTAAAATAATGTGATTTGAATGTGTAAACGTCTATGACCGGCTTGGGTTGTACAATAGCATTCTAGCGACGCGATACGGCTTATCCTCGTGTGTAAGAGGGATAAGCTCGCACAATTATGCAATATGAGGAATATTGGCCATAAACGTTATACTATTCCCCAATACCCACAATCAATCTCAATCAATATTTGAACCCTAGGAGAGGGTTCCGTGTAACAATGTGGTTTAAACATGCAACTTGACAATTACTAAATAAAATGCAAGAAAACAAATCCGTAACTTACCTCTGTTGATTGACTGGATCGGGAAAGTCGGTACCGGGAAGGAAGTCAAGTACGTCCTTGAAATCCTGCAGTTTGAGAATCCTGACTTAGAACCATAAATGAGCCATATCTAGTTGTGCTAGTCGCAATTTCTAGAAACAGACCCTAGTCAGGTTTTAAGTTATTAAATTAATCTACCGAAATCCGTCTAACGTCGTAAACTACATTTGTTATCAATTAACAAGATAAACCGATTACTGATTTATTGGAAAAAATAGCAATTACCGGTTAATTGGCAAAACTTGGTATTTTAATAATATATCTAAAACTAAGTTTTCTTTAAATGATAAAAACATGAACTTGTTAATTACTAGTAATTTATTCACTTTAATTAAATGTGAGAAATTCTTATTAATTTTATACAAAATAATTAATACTCAATTATAATTATGCGTCTAGCTACGCCAACAACAAACTCAGAAAAGAAAATAGAAAATCTACACTACACAATTACAGGGCCACAGAAAATAAAGGAAAACTGGACTTATGTCCTTACAACAAAATAAATTAAATTAAATAGCTGAGGCGAGCTCTGATTGCCATGAAGCGGTCCAAACAGAAGGCCGAGACCTTGCACCCAAAATACTAAAGGCCAGTAACCAGTTCTAAAATAAAATATAATTAAATATAATTTATAGAAAATGGGGCGTCTCAGACTTGGTCATGCAATCTCATGTTGCTGGCTAACGCCTCAACGCACAGGAGTGTCCCGTAGCATTTGCGTTTCGCCGAGGCTCATCCGACCGATACGGTCGTCGCCTAAGGGATACGGAAACCAATAAAACAAACACTTAAAACCAATCATGAAACCAATTTAATAAAACGTTTGCAAAGACCAGGATTTTAGAAATAGGTTTTCGTCATAAATAATAATTAATAGGAAAATTTACTTTTAAAAAAATGAATCTCTATAATTTAGTAATTTTGTAGGAAACATAGATTTTATTGACATAGCATTTTGAAATAGAAATTATTTATCAAGTTTAGTTATTTAATCAAAATAATTTTCGTAAAAATATATCTTTTAGACATTTCCATAAATTACTTAGAAAAATCACCTTTAAATATTAAAATAATAATTAATGCACAAAACACATTTTTTTCTTACCAAAATAATGGTTTAAAGTTAATATAAAAGGTTTTCGAATTTTAATACTAATTACCATTACCCAAATAACCTTTTTAAATAAATATTAGTTTTTATTATATTATTCTCTTTATAAAACCTTTTGATTAAAATTTATCTCTAAAAGGGTAAAACATACCATATTTATAATCATTTAATGTAGTCTAATTTTTATTATACTATTTACTTAACCAAACTTTTATTTTAAAGAAAATAACTTTTAAACGAATATTTATTTAACTAATATTTTGTAAACAAAATATTAAATCATTATTTGGTTTAAAAATCTCTACAACTTAACATTAAATTTAAAGATAATCCTAACTATATATTTAATCAACTTAAATTATTTTAAACCACATTTTAAATTATGAAGATTGAGCTACAAATCAATTAAAATCAATAATGCATATATAAGGTTTCCTAAAATGATTATTGTTACAACATTACTAATTTACATCACAGAAAGCTAAATTATCAAACCACAGAACCTAATTAATTATCTAAAGAACCTATTCTGAATCTACAGAGGTTATTTCTAGGCCAGAAACTCAAACGAGTTCTGAGAACCAACAAAAGGTGGGAAAAGAGGAAAGGGGTTACCCAAACTTGCACGAAGGAGTACCGAGGGGAGGCCTCGGACTCGGAACAACGTCGGGATTGACGAGCATGGACACGTGCGCACACGGGCGGACACGTGGGCGAAGGCACGCGGAACCGGGACTGGCGGACGGCGACGGGCGGCCGGCTGCTGCCGGGCGGACGGCGGTCTGCTGCTCGGAAATGGGGGAAGTGGGGTCTAGATTCGGAGAGGGCGACGAGGGAAGCGCGGTGGCGGTCGCAGATTTGGATTTGGTGGAGTAGGAAGAGAGTTATGAGAAATTTAGTGAAGGAGAAGAAATTGAGTTTCTGTGGAGAAGAGATTTCTGAAGAGTTACGTAATGGTTGAGATCCGGAGGGGGGTGTGCGCGGGTTCAGGGGAGAGAGGGGAACGTGGGTTTGAATGGGTTTGGGTATGGGATTGGGTTGTGGGTTTAAGTTATTGGGTTGGGCTACAATAATTTGAGGGCTTGGGTTTAAGGCTTAACAAAATAATTAATAAATAAAAATAAAATTAAGCATGGGTTTCACAATGGTGAATTGGCCGAAGAGATCTACATGCAACAGCCAGAAGGATTCGTCGTCAAGGGCCTCGAAGACAAAGTCTGCAAGTTGGTAAAATCTCTGTATGATCTGAAGCAAGATCACAAGATGTGTCATGAGAAGTTTGATAAAGTCATAAGATCAAACAGCTATAGGGTCAACGAGACGGACAAGTGTGTGTACACAAAGTTCGTTGATGGAAGAGGAGTTATCATTTGTCTGTACGTGGACGACATGCTGATCTTGGGTACAGATCTAGCAAGTGTCACTGAGACAAAGAAGTTCCTCTCATCTAAGTTCAGCATGAAGGACTTAGGAGAACTGATGTTATCCTGGGGATAAAGATCATCCAGACGAAAACTGGAGTGGCATTGTCACAGTCTCATTATATTGACAAGATGCTCACATGCTAGGGTATCAGGATCTTCCAGGAATCGATACGACTTATAGGTGTGACAAGAAGTTGAAGCCAAATCCAAGGAAAGCGTCAGGCAGTTGGAGTACTCTAGCGTCATCGGGAGTTTGATGTATGCAACTACTGTCACAAGGCTTGACATAGCTTTTGTCGTGGGGATGCTGAGTCGGTTCACGATCAATCCAGGTGTGGAGCACTGGAAAGCTGTGAGAGGGTTATGAGATACCTCAAAAGGACTCAGAAGTATGCACTGTACTACTACGAAAATCTATAAGTAGTGGAAGGCTTCAGCGATGCAAGCTGGTGCTCAGAAGTAGAGAGTGAGAGGTCCACATGAGGATATATTTTCTCCATGGTGGAGCTTCTATATCGTGGAAGTCGAAGAAGCAGTCTATATTGTCTCACTCTTCTATGGAGTCTGAGTTCTATGCACTGGCGGCTGCAACGGATGAAGCAGAATGGCTTCGGGAGCTTATGTATGATCTTCCAATGGTTGGTGCTTAGATATCGGCGGTACCGATATACTACGACAAATAGGGGACTGCAGCGGTGGCATCGAATAACCTCTTTAATGGCAAGAAGCGGATTGTGCATCTAAGGCACAGGACGGTAAATGATCTTATGAAAAGAGGAGTCATTGTCATAGTGGATGTTCAGAGTCAGGAGAATCTGGCATATCCGTTCACCAAATGTCTCAAGCGCCAGCTGGTTGAAGACACAGCAAGTAAGATGGGCTTGAAGACACTCTGATATTATGTCTTTGTAATTCTACTATAAAGTTTTATGCTATTAGTTCAAAGAGAAATCTACTAGGCATCTAACTTTTAGTTCAAGAAAGGACCATTGAATAAAAGAATATCAGGAACAGTGGGCAAATCCTTTGGGATGTTGCGGGGTTATGAACCAGAACCACTATTGTCTACTAATTGTTCTTTACAAAGAACAAAGTCCTGTGGGAGGATGGCTTGGAAGCCTTAATGAGTTCTCAGGCATCTGGGATGTCTGGCGTGCTTTACAGGAAGCACGGGTAGCACAGCACTACAAAGAAGCGTAGTACTCCATGCTACAGTGGGGTGACACCACATGAGGTACCTTGTAAGGGTAAAGCCTCGGCTTCGGGCCAAGTCACAGCGGCATAGCACCACACATAGGCAAGATGGCCTAATGTTGTATAATGAAGAGTGGTAGGCAGCACTAAAAAGAGGCTGGACCTCATGTTACAGTGGGTGACACCAGTGAGGCATTGCCTCGGCTTTGCAAGCCATGTCACGGCGGCATAACACCGCAAGGAAGCGAAAGGCTTAATGCTAGGTAGTTTGGCACTACAAAGAGGGGGCCTCATGCTACAGGTGGAATGACACCACATGAGACAGGTTCTCGGCTTCGGTCCATG